>JAZGTH010000007.1:4615000-4810000 GCA_036877525.1 Chromobotia macracanthus | reverse complement strand
TTTTATCGACTGAATCTCTGTCTTGTTTTTTAGTTAAAACATCTAAACATCCTTTAAACAAGATAACTTTACTTTAGAAAGGAAAATCACATGTGATATTTAAAGTGGGTTTTAAAAAATATACCTTGGTATAATTTTGTATTTCTTACCCCACTGTCAATCTTTCTCCTTGTTTCTAGGACAGGGAAAATCTAACTTTACAAAGGCATCGTGTAGAATAAAATGTGTAGAAGAAAAAACGTTATATTCTTTGAAAACATGTCTTGTATTACACAATGGTTTATCAAGTAAATGTATCATGTAGAATATTTACTGGAAAACAAGACAAAAATACTGATTAAGAAAATGATTATTTACAATAAAGGAAAAGGTCCCAGACTTGATTAGCGTGAAGATGTTATGTATGCTGTGTGTGTGTTATATAAAATGAATGTTATATAGACTGCAGTCCTCATCAGGAGAATTGTCTTGTCTTCCTCCTGACAAGACAATGTGTTAATGTTGTACAGTGTAAATCAGACAGATTAGCTCTGTCGTATGTTCTGTTTAAGCTGATCATGTACTTTTCCGACACACTGAAGTACATTGCTAAAACGAACAGTTTTTGTGATTGGACCTGTGAAAATGTTTAACTAGGGTGTAAATCTGATCAACTGTCCCAACATCTACGTAACTCATTTTTAGGGATTTTTAAAATGCTAATTGGTTGATAATTGGCTAAAAATCTTAACAACTCCATTATAATGATCAATGTTGAAATAATTGCCTTTCTCCTGAGGGACCATGAGACTCAGGTGCTGCTTGGCTGTACTTTGTGGTTTGCATTGTTCCCGGTGATTGATTGGTCAGTCACATCTGCCAATCATGAGCTCTCAGCATGTGATTGGAGCAGAGGAGGGAAGGGGCCAGATCAGATTAATAGTGCTGTGGGGAGATGTGAGTGATGGAGACTAAATTGCCTCTTTGTTATAGCAGGAGCAGCTGTTCTCTGTGTGTCCCTGACCCCATAACATACACACAACCAAGAGTGTAGCTTAAGAACTTTAAAATGTTGGTTTTAACAATGGAAAGGACTCATCAACCAACCTACACAAAGGTACGATGTCTTTGACCGCACAGTGAAACTGACTGGTTGCTGATATTTAGAGTATTTTTTTGAAGTATGGGAATGTATGTTTACTAAATCATATATTGGGGACAAAAGATTGCAAAATCTGAGCCCTCATTTGTAAAAATGCTACAAAATATAAGTTATATAATACGTTTTTATTTTAATTGTAAAAACACAGAAAGTGGTTTTGGTTAGGGTTGGAATGTGGGTTCGTTAACACTGTTTATAACTAGCTGTGTGTAAAAACAGTAGAAGTCTAAGTCCCCATTTAGACAGATAAGTAAACTGTGTGTGCGTACGTGTGTTTTAATGAAGCTTTACACACTACATCATACATGTGATCTTTGTGTTTGTTGGATCTTGATGGATGTTATTTACATGAGTGATTCCCAGTGATTCGGGTCATTATGCGTGTGGGGTGTTTGGCATCTGACTGGGGCTCAGAGCAGATTGTGATGCTCTTTGTGTCTTCAGGATTATTTACTCATGTCAGATGCAGGGTGGGGGTGGGTGTGTCTCTGTCACCCGTCGCCCGGAACCTGATCCGTCAGCCCCACCAGCTGCCCCCTCCCCATCATACATCTCTAATTTGGGGCGCGTGAAGGTGGGTGTTTGTGGGGCATTGTTTCCACAATCATTCAGTTCCATATGGTTCCTGTGTCTACGGTAGGAGTGTGTGTTCGTACAGTGTGTGTTCCCTGTGGCCCAGATCAGCACTAAACAGCAGTACTGACGGTCCCTACAGAACAAAACAGCAGAACAGGCTCATGTGAAGCAAGATGCTTTCAGTAAAACCCAATCTAAGGATTAAAGGATTATGTCTTGATAAATCTCTCATCTTCCTGTATGTCTGACTCTCTCTGTTTGCTTCTGCTGTATGTTTCATTCTTTTTTTTTTTTAGATCTTTCAGAAATCTGCATTTACATTGATACTTTTTTTTTAAACTAGTTCAAATGTTTAATTCTGATTGAAGGAGCTGTTTTTGAAATCGTATGTAAATATGTTCTGTCTGGCACACGCACCATTTGCCCCGTAGACTCACTTGCTTACTGAACTGCAGGTCTGAGTCAAAATGAGCTGAGAACATGTTACATGTTACGTGTGCTGTAGTTTTATTTATTTATTCAGTGCAAATTTAGTGACAATTTAAATCAATGTAACATTTTGAATTACATTACGTAGTCAGTTCTACAACAGATCATACTAGCATCACACTATGTATTCACACAAACACACAATTTACAGACTGTTACCGTCATTAGTTACGAGGACCATCGGAAGCAGGTACAGTAGGTACAGTAGATAAAGTATCAATTGGACAGGAAGTGCATTGATGAAGCCCAGAGATCATTTATTGCAGCGCTGCCATCCAAAACCATGAATAATTCACAACAGTTCAGATTCACTTTGCCTGGAACAGAATGTTTGTGCTGAGGAATGACAGAACAGAACCAGACCAGCCCAAGCTGGATGTAGGAAATCTAAAAGCACCACAGATCTAGAACCAGATGAGATACAAAACAACTAAACTGTCATGAGAGGGTGAGAGAGTGTGTATGTGGATGTTGACTGTGTCTGTTTTTGGCCGGCCTTGTGTTTTTTCCTTTCAGACTGTAATTCAGAGCTGGAGTGGAATTACACACACACACACACAAACACGCGCACACACACGTGTTACTTGAGAAATGGCTCTCTGGTTTCTGCTGCACTCTCGGCTGTGCTGTGAGACACACATCTGCATTATTGATGCTCTTCTGCTGTAGCTCCATCACCACTCACCCACCTGTATCAGTTCACCACACATAAATACCAACCACCATACTCATCTCCCACAAATACCCTAATATTACTCCTTATAGTGTATACCCAGCATTAATACTCCTTGTAAATACCGTATATATTCACTCAACGTATAAATACCAACATAGCACAGTAATTAAGTAATTTAAGAACGGAGTCTCTGGGGACTGTAAAGTCTCTGTTAAGGTTGTGATGCAGTCGCAACTGTTGCACAAAGCAGGTTCACATCTCCTCTGATAGACTTTGCCTTTGTCTTTGATTTCAGATTTGCGATGTTTCTGTGTATAAATACAAGTTTAACACGTTCATAGTTCCGGACTCCTGTGAATATGACGTGTTAGTTCAGGAGTTATAATTTTATTTCTCACAACCGTCGACAACGTTTGTGGTTTTGTTGGAAATGGCGTGCATTAACCTTTTGTTTGGGGTAATTTCCCAAAATGCCCGAATACGATGAGGTTATAAGACCGTTAAGAATCTGACAAAATTATAGTGATGTAAAAATATGATGTGTTCAGTTACGTTGAGGAATTATAAATACAGCCAGTCAAAAATTACAGTAATTTAACTCTTAAAATCTTAACATACACGACAGAGAAACACTTCTCACTTGATGTTGATTTGGACATGAGGAAGTCTTGATTGATTCATTCACAAGTGAGTTCATAACAGTGACTCATTTGTGAAGTAAACTATACGCCGGTCATTTCCAGATGTGCGGTTTGTTTGGGAGATGATTCAGTATAAAGACATGTGGACCTGTTTTGCAGGTTATATGACTGTTTGTCTTTAGTAACTAAGAGTTACAGTTTGTTTAATGATCAGCAGTGATTGAGAATACAGCAGCAGCTGTTTGTCGTTTGTCAGTATGTTTCAGAAGCGCTCACATTGTCTGCATGTGACATAATCACCCCCCCGCTTGTTTTAACTTGTTTTTGTTCACGTCATAAGTCTACAATACATTGCGTGTTGTTATAGGTTTTGTCTTGATTTCTGTCTCTGTTTTTTTCTATACAACTGTATGTTACATCATATGTGTTCTGATTGGCTTTCATTTGTGCTTTAAGTGTGGATAGACAAATTACTATTTGTTGTGTTGCATACCAGCTAAAACATAAAAACACAACAGCACCCGCGTGCCAGTAATACAGTCAAGAGCGAGGCAATAATCAAAATGATTTATTCATGCTGCAGTGCATGCTGGGAAACAAAGACCAGCGTCCAGCACATCATAAAAGTTTGTACACACTTGATTTGAATATTTCTCGTGATCTTACATACCGGTGTATCTAAAGGTTTATGCTTAAATGCTCAACATTTCAACAACATTTAGAAAAAGTTAGGGATAGGTTTAAAAAAAATTGCAATGTGAGTTTCAGAAAAATCCAACAGATTGTTAGCATGGATGAGAACTTCAGTACTGTTTAAAATCTCAGGATGTATCTCCTAAGATAGATCCTGCATTTTGTTTGTAGCATTTCTATACATACATGTACGTATACATATGACCTGTGTATGTATGAATGTGTGTGTGTGTGTGTGATATATATACATTATTACATATATATAAATACATTTTTCTATATCTATGTATATATAATACATGTTTAATACACGGAGGAGTTGGTCCTGGTCATGGGCTTGCGTAACTACAGCGGCAGATTATAGGATATTCAGCCACTGTGTGTGTGTTTATTTATCTATGAGGCATCGTGGGTTGTTAGCAGTGTGGAGAGAGACAGCAATGTGTGCCAGATGTTTAGAGCTTATAATACACATTCTGCTTTAATCTCAAAGCAGCACTGAAATAGTCGACCAGCGGAGGCCTGGATCACAGCAACAGCTTCCCAGAATCAGTTCTGTCTCTCTCTCCCGCTCTCTCTCTCTTTAAAGAGATAATCATCATTAATATATATGCCTCCGATCCATCTCCTGCTGTGTACCGAATGAGATTTGAAATTACAGCGATTAACTGCTTCAGTCTTTGTTTAGCAGTCAGCGCTGTAATTGTTGTTTAAAACTTTACCATTATATGATAGTTTAATTGAAAATGTAAATGACTCTTTTTCAAAAACTGTTGAGCTGCCTATGTAGACAGCATGTTAAGGGGCTCGTTCCCAACATGAAGGCAGTTTGAAAGGTAGGCGGCAACATTATATAAGATGCCTTTTATTGTGAATGTTGCTGAACACTTAGAATGCAGATGTCTACATAGGCAGTGTAGTAGCTCATTAGGTTTTAGAGCAGAGCCTAAATTTCCAAGAAGAGTAACATTAGATTGTCTTTTCACTGAGGCAATGAAACTTTTAGGGTGTGATGACTTGATCTGTCTCTCTGCTTGTCTCTCCTTTCTGCA
The DNA here is from genome assembly GCA_036877525.1 of Chromobotia macracanthus. NCBI lineage: Eukaryota > Metazoa > Chordata > Actinopteri > Cypriniformes > Botiidae > Chromobotia > Chromobotia macracanthus. The sequence continues at coordinate 4,804,732 of JAZGTH010000007.1, read as the reverse complement.
GGTGTGTCCTAAACCAAACAGAAGTCACCTCTGAAGCCTTGTCACTCACTTCCTGTCAGTTGGGCATCAGCCCATGCACACGCACGGCACCATGGGTAGCTCCCCGGAGGTGCTGTCCTGGACTTCCTGTCCAAGCCTGCTGGTGGGGAAGCTCAAAGAGGAGCTCAAACTCACTGTCGTTGGGGACTCCATGAAGAAACCCAATAGCAACGTTTCTCCTCAAGCCCTGCCTCCTCCTCCTCCTCCTCCCCCACCACAGATCATCACAGACCTGGCTCCACCCACCACTCTTCCGATGCCGCTGCAACAGTTGCAGCTCCCATGCAGGGATGAGGAGCTGGGTGGCACCAGTCCTCCATGCACTGCCCTGAGCGAAGACTCCACCAGGGAACATGGACACTTCGAAAACAGCGTGCTGCAGCTGCAGGAGCACGAGGAGGCAGAGTCTCCCGGCTCCTGCGGTCAGGGAGGGTGTGGAAGTGGAGGGGAGGAGAAAAATGATGAGGGCGGGTGTCCGATGGACCACAGCGGGGACGACACACACCACCATCCTCACGATGACATCAAACTGCACTTTCAAAGAGCCGGTAATGGAGGTTTCCTGGAGGGGCTGTTCGGATGTTTGAGGCCAGTGTGGAATATCATCGGAAAGACATACTCGACTGAATACAAACTGCAGCAGCAGGGTTAGTGTTGATTGTTTACGTTTCTTCACACTTCTGCATTACTATGGGTAGAAACTGTTTCTAAACTTCAGAATCAGATCCTTATTTTCTCGTCAATGCAACAGTTGACTGAGACAATCTTGAAGATGAACAACAAGCCCACCAGACACCAGGCAATCATGCATGAAGTATTTATACTTCAAGATGTCTTACCCTTAAATGACTGAATGTAGAATTGCTGTTTTGAGGGTCTCTGTGTATTTCAGATGCTTGCTTATATCTGACCAGTTTTCAAAGGTTGGGCACACAGTAAAGCCAGAATGATTATAGAGAGAGAGAAGCCATCAGGTGTCAGATTTAAAGATGACTGAAAGCTGTTAAACATTTCAGCATGTCAGAGAATTCATCCAACCTTTAAAGCAATGTTTTGGAAACACATAGCTAGACTTCTATGTTTAGTCTAGTCCATATTGGATCTTCTTCTGGCCAAGAGTCTCCAGCTTACACCAGCAGGGACTTTCACACATATAAAGTGAAATTCCACAGTTTTATGTTTAATGTGCTTTTTCCGGCTGAGTTTATCTGAAATGGATTATAGCACATAATAACTGCACAGTGTCACCCACAGCTGTACAGAAGACACAAAACATAGCCGGAAATATCAAAGGCTTGAGATCAGAATGTCTGTCCGTCTTAAAATAATGATTAGGTACAGATTATTTCATAGATAAAACTCAGAAAACAAAGTTTAATATACAGTTCTGCTGCAAACTTCTTCATACAAACTTTTAAAGATAGCATTTATAGATTTAACACCACTAACCTGGCAAACATTGGGTTATCCAGTCATTAGTTCTTTTGTAAAAAAGCACTGAATGTAGCAGCCTATGTATGCAGACTGTGGCCATGAGATATGAGACCCCATGGTAGCACAACTACAGGAGTTCGCATTTGTAGTGTGTCTTTACATTAAACGGCAGGTATCTGTTTTGGTAGGTAGTTTTGATTGATTGTTCAATGTTTTAAGCAGAAATGTGGGAGGTGCCCTTCGAGGAGATCTCTGAACTTCAGTGGCTGGGCAGTGGAGCTCAAGGTGCGGTTTTCCTTGGGAAGTTTCACTCTGAGGAGGTTGCCATTAAAAAGGTCAGAGAACAGAAGGAAACGGATATCAAGCACCTTCGCAAACTGAAGCACCCCAACATCATCAGCTTCAAGTAAGTACTGGAGTCATTTTTATTGTGAGAAGTATTCCTTTAACATATGAAATCTGAAAGCAGTCATATGTGAGCTCAAGTTGGTGTGTTGTGTTAGGGGTGTGTGCACTCAGGCCCCATGTTACTGCATTATCATGGAGTACTGTGCACAAGGGCAGCTCTACGAGGTTCTTCGGGCAGGACGCAAGATCTCACCACGGCTGCTGGTGGACTGGGCCTCAGGGATCGCCAGTGGCATGAACTACCTGCATCTCCACAAGATCATCCACAGAGACCTCAAATCACCAAAGTAAGACTTTGCATGCATACATAAGAGGGTAAACAGATTTAAACGGATGCTCTGTTCAAATAAGAGTGACATCACAGCGTTAACAACTGGTTTAGTTTGGATCTGTTCACACTACGTGGATTTAAAGTAAATTCAGATGTCACTCCCTTATTCTTTCAGATATAAATTAGTTTGTAGAATGTGTTTGTCACTCCTATAAACATTTGAATTATGTGTGTAAAAATACTGTAGTTTGTTTTCTATATTCACAACAGACTTATTAATAACAGACTTTATAACCTTAAACCCACGCGGGACAATTAACAATGGGCTTGATACACACAAACAAATACATTATTGGATATATCTAAACAAATGGTGAAACATTTTAAAACAAACATACAGAGTGGTTTTGTTGTCAGTGGATTTTTAGCATCTCAGATTTTGTTTTCTTCTGAAACCTGCAGTGTGTTAGTTACTCAGAATGACACAGTGAAGATCTCAGACTTTGGAACATCAAAAGAACTCAGTGACAAGAGTACGAAGATGTCATTTGCGGGCACGGTAGCCTGGATGGCACCTGAAGTGATTCGAAACGAGCCCGTTTCGGAGAAAGTCGACATCTGGTGAGTGAGATTCAAAGAAAGAGAGCACGAGCACATCTGTATAAAACTTTTCAAGATTCAGTTGTTCTTGGTGAATATAAAGTTTCACCCTGTTTGTTCTCATTAAATGTTGTTTTACTCTTTTATTCTAATTGCCAAGGTGAAATAGGTTGCGAACTGTTTCACATTGATTTTATGGGACATTTGACCAAAGTTTCCAATTACTTTCTGTTTTACCATGTGTTACCACCAAACTAAACAAACTTCTTCATTAAATGGTTTGTTAAAAATATGTGCTGATGTTTTTTTTTTAGTTTATTCAATGCCGTGGCCATCCATTTTTATTTGGCTGTTTGGTGGCACTGTTTTCTGGATTTATACTCTCGTCAGGGGTCTCCAATCCAAGTTTCTGTACCTGCAGAATTTAGCTCCAGCCTACTCAAACACACCTGCCTTGATGTTTCTGTTTCTATAAGACCTTGATTAGCTGGTTCAGATTAATTTAGCTTAATTAGAGTTGGAGTTAACCTCTGCAGATCTGTGGACCTCGCTGGAGAACTCTGCTCTGCACGTACTGTGAAATAGAGCTTCACACTGGTTTGTGCTGTGTGCAGGTCATTTGGGGTGGTGTTATGGGAGCTCCTGACAGGTGAGATTCCTTATAAGGATGTGGATTCCTCCGCTATCATCTGGGGTGTGGGTAGTAACAGCCTCCATCTGCCCGTGCCATCCACCTGCCCCGATGGCTTCAAAATCCTCATGAAACAGACCTGGTAAGAATCTTCTACAATATAACAGATGTTTATGCTTTTGTACTGAGTGGCTTGGATTTGTGTGGTGGAATACCACAGTGTTATTGTTTCTAAAATAAAGCTACAGATAATTAAGCATCAGAGAACATGATTTATTTATTACATAACCATGGGATAATGTCTATTTTTAGACAGTCCAATGACTTAAATACTTTATGAATACCAAACAAATCAATAAATGAACATGAAATCAGAATGCAGTTTTCCAGAGAGGGAGGGAATGAAGGGCTTTATTGTTTGGGGATCGATTGTAACGATCAGATTAAGATCAGATTGTGTTCCTGCACCTGCAGGCAGGGTAAACCACGCAACCGACCGTCCTTCAGGCAGATCCTTCTACATCTGGACATCGCCTCAGCCGATGTGCTCGGAACCCCACAAGAGACCTACTTTAAATCTCAGGTGAGACCTCCTGCTGCTCCAGTCACTGATAATGAAGAAGGACAACAGAGTTTCAGCAGATCTGAGAATCAAGAGTTGCATCTTCAGCACCATGGCAGAAGAAATGTTTTGCATGAATCTGAATAAAATGTGATGAGAGAAGCTGAGAGACAATAAATAGACAGTATCTATTGCAGTGACCCCACTGGAATGCAAGCCACGCCCCTCATTTTCCCATTTCAATCTGAATTACGTCACAACACTTAAGTCAGTTACAACTTCTGGGTCACGCAGACTTTAAGTAGAACTGGAAATGATTCTCATTCTTGTATGTCGTTCTTACAGTAATTTGTGTGTGTGTGTGACAGGCTGAATGGAGAGAGGAAGTGAAGAAACATTTTGAGAAGATAAAGAGTGAAGGAACCTGCATCCATCGACTGGATGAGGAGCTGATTCGCCGCAGAAGAGACGAGCTCAGGTCAGTCTCCACAAGACATGCATCAACACACAAACATCTCATGCAGTATCAGAGTTTTAAATCATCTCACTTCTGCTTGTTAGTATCAGCACATTTATTCTGCTGTCAATACCACTCGCAAATGAATTCAGCTTGCACATGGTTGAGAATCGCTGTTCTATAGCCACTCAAATGATCATTTACTCAACTTTTTCTTTGTGTCATTCTGTTTCTCAGACATGCTCTGGACATTCGAGAGCATTATGAGAGGAAGTTGGAGAGAGCCAATAACTTGTACATGGAGCTGAGTGCCATCATGCTTCAGCTGGAGGTGCGAGAAAAAGAACTCCTCAAGTAAGTTCTCAAACAGGATTCATTTACTCACACTCACTTCTGAATCTGAATTTGGTTCCATATTTATATATTTGCTCTGAAAATGTTCAGACGAGCAGCATTTTGCTCTTCTCAAATCAGTGAAAATGTTTTGTTAAAATATATACACGGAATACAGGGCTATAAGTCTCCACATCTTGGAATTAGAAATTAGTAATGTATTTAACTTAAATACATTGTGCAAAACATTCTTAACTTAGCCTGCTAGCAATAAGATTAGATATCGAGTCTGCAGTTAATATTCTAGTACATTCACCAGTGGAAATGGAAGTTTGAGTGAAGCGCATTGCATTGTGCTCTGTCATATACTGCTCGTATGAAGGAGGTCAGTGATATGTTTTGTTATAGTAAATGTAACCCCTGATTGTGCATGAAAGGCTGTAATGATTGTGACCTCTGACCTCATCTGTGTCTGAAAACAGACGTCTCTCTGAAACTCTAATTAAATCTAATCTGATTAAAGCTGAACCCTGCTCACTGTAATTTAGGCCAGAATTTCCATGACCCAATTTTCAGGCTGAATGAGTACATATTCATTCTCATTCAGTGAAATTACTACCAAAGCATATTTTTAAATCTGATATTCTGCAGCCATCTCTGACTGCCATGCAGTATCGTGGGTTTTAAACATCTTTTTCACTATTTGTGTGTGTGCGTGTAGGAGAGAGCAGGCTGTGGAGAAAAAGTATCCTGGAACATACAAACGCCATCTGGTTCGGCCCATCGTCCGGCCCAATGCTGTAGAGAAGCTCATTAAGAAAAAAAGTAACATGAGCCACAAGCCTGGGACACAGCCCCCTAAGAGGTAACCAATCAGTTTGCAGTGAGGTTAGCCAATCAGTGTTCAATGAGGGTAACCAATCAGTTTTCATAGATGTGCAGGAACACATTGTTATATATGATGAATTTCAAAACTTTCAGCCACTATCAATATTACAGTGTGTCAGTAACAGTGTTTAACTTTATAATTGTTTATATAGTTCCTTTGGTTTGTCTCAATTATCCCATTTATTTCTTTTCATTTGCAACTTGATGTATGCAAATCATAAAATTAAAATTCAGTAAATGCAAAAAACTGCTTGAATTATACACAAAACATTTCAAGCAGTAGCAAGTCAGTTTTATTTATATAGTGCTTTTTGCAGTACAAATAGATTTACAACAGCTTTATGCAAAACCTGCATTAATAAACCAGAACGAACCTTCTGAATCATTAAAGTTATGGCAATATTTGTTCATTGCTATAGTAACATGGTTGGATAATGTGTAGTTAAAGACAGTGATATAATGTTCATGAAAGAGTATCTCTCATGAATTCTTTATAAGGTCATTAATTTCATACATGTGATCTCCTGCAGGCCGGATCTGCTGCGCTCCGATGGCATTCCCAGTGCAGAGCCTCTGTCTGCCCCGTCTCCACTGTCAGGCAGCCCAAAGATGTGCACACCTCCCGGAAAAGAGCCGTTATCGCAGTAAACCGCGACATCGTCGGGTAAACAGCAAGGGCAGCCACAGCGAGTTCCCTGGTGCTCTGAAACCAAACACCGGCCCTTTAGAGGAGCAGCAGCCCCTACAAGAGCAAAACTATCACCACCATCATCATCACCTGCCTCCCGAGGGCCCCCTCCTTCCAGTGCAGAACCGAGAGAATGCTGTGGCCAACTGCGCCAACAACCTGCGTTACTTCGGGCCCGCCGCTGCCCTCCGCAGCCCGCAGACCGACCACCTCCAACGGAGGCTTTCGGGCTCTAGCCCCGATCTGATCTCCACTGCGGTGGACGCAGATTCTCGCCACCGCAGGTCCTCCATTCCCCCCTCTGCGGGCCCGGGGCCCTTGTGTCCATGCTGCCAGGCGCATCCCTTCCCCGGTTGCATGCACTGCCAGGAGACGCCTGCAGCTCCGAGCCACCCAGAACTCCCACATTACTCGCTGCTGAGCACATGCGAGGGGACGCCACCCACTGTCAAACGAGCACTGAGGCCCACCTCAGATGAAGACGTTCAAGGGAAAGCCGAGCGGCTGGATCAGGGATCTCCTCGAGGTAGCTCATCCAGCAGCCTGCTGACCACACTCAGACCCCTCAGGAATGTAAGTCTTATTATCTGATGGATTATAATGCGAGATTGTTGTGTGAGAGTTTAATGATGCTGGATTAAACAGATTAACTGTTGCGTGTGTCTGTCAGGCGGGAGATGACTCATCTGAGGAAGAGGAGGGGGAGGTTGACAGTGAAGTGGAGTTTCCACGGCGACAGAGGTGAAGCTGCTTTATGTATTCATCATTAATAATCAGACTGTCTGTGGGTTCACTTTTTTCTCTTTATAGCAGTTAAAGGTGTTAAAAATCGTAAGAAAAAGAAAAAAGAGACTTCTGAGGCTGTCCAAGTTTAACCTTTTCCATGGAAGAAAGTCAATGAAATACGTTTTCAAAAATGATGAGAGAGTTTTGCATGAATAAACCCATTAAAGGAATTACTTTATAGAATATGACAGAACAGCAGTAATGAATCTTTAATGTTGATCTTGTGGTGTTTCTCTGCAGGCCTCATCGCTGTATGAGCAGTTTTCAGTCGTACTCCACCTTCAGCTCGGAGAACCTGTCTGTGTCGGACGGTGAGGAGGGAAACACCAGCGATCACTCGCACAGCGGCCCGCTGGAGCAGCTCAGTGCCAGTCAGGAGGAACACCTGGACGAGCTGCTGTCTCACACACCTGAGATCCCCATTGATATCTCCATGCAGTCTGATGGGCTGTCTGATAAAGAGTGTGCCGTGCGGCGGGTCAAGACTCAGATCTCTCTGGGTAAACTGTGTGCTGATGAGCACAGCTACGAGGTAAATGTCTGGGTTAATTTCCTTAACTAACCCTGTTAGTCACCATTGTATAGAATACACACAAGAGTAAAAACCATAATCAGAATAATCAATTCCGATTAATCAATTCAAATCAAGTGTTTGAATCGCTCATTTTTGGCATTTCATATTATAGTAAAATAAAATGTTAAAAGTATTTTAACAACTATATTATTCTACTTAATAAACATTTGTATCTTATTTTACCATAGCCATATTTCACAAATTTAATACATTGATTTATTTTAATTGTATAATATAATCATATATATATAAATATATATATATATATATATATATATATATATATATATATATATATATAAATATATATATATATTAAAGAATGTAGTAGTAATAAGGGAGAAAGGTATGTAGTAATAATTTGGTGAGAAGTGTAGTGTTTTGGTCCTTTAGTATCATTACACTAAAACGGCAACTTCCTGTTAATTCCTTTCCCAGAATCCATTGCATTTTGGAGATTCCGACTGTGATACCTCAGATGCAGAATGCTCTGATGCCACCATCAGGAACAAACAGCCCTGTGCACCCTCTTCCTGGTGAGCTCCAAACCCGCCTCCATGGTGGAGCCTTTGGAGAAAACCACGGCAATAATCGCAAGCCTGCTAAGAACAGCCTTGGCCCATATTATCCCTATCCAGGAACTAGCCCCTCCCATAATCCACCTCTCTCTTTCATTCTCTCTCTCTGAGAAACCTCAGGCAGATTCCTCTGAAGTGAAAATGTAGCTAGTTTAACATGCATAAATTATTTTATTATGAGTTGGAGGAAACGCAAACAAATTCAGGAACTCAAGCAACCAAGAAATTGTACCGAGTGCAGAGTATTAGCAAAGTGTTCCAAAAACAACAAGCAACTCAATACAGGAGTCCATTAGATTAGTAGATGGTTTAGTTAGTTAGTTAGTATAGTTAGTTAGTTAGTTAGGAATAATGGATGTGTTCTGCAAGAATGTGTGTATATATGTATGTAGGTACTGTGTGTGTTGGAACGTTTTTGGGTGTTGGACTACATGCGTAGCTAGAGGGTCCATTCCATGATGAGACCACAGATAAATGGGGCGTCTCAAATGAGTCCCTCTGGCAAAGACCTGCTACTTCCTGAGTTTACAGAAATGACACCCTATGCCCTACACAGGGAAATCAGGGGAACTTTAGTTTGAGCACCAGCAGGAACTATATCCCTCCTCATCTCTTGTTCTTTTCATTTTGATGTACTTCCAAAACATGGAGTCTATGAATATTTCCCAGCATACCTGCTTGGTCAGCATTTGATGAGCCAATCAGACCGCTGCTGCTGCTACTGCTGCTGGCCTCTACAGACAAACAGGAAGTGAGTGAGACCCTGTAACATCTGCTGTAGTAGAACAACATCTCGGATGAACAAATCAGTGTTTAAACTGGACCCAACCCGAGCAGCATTCCTCTCATCTCAGGACTGTGTTTGAGGAGATGCTGCAGATGGCCAGAGGAAGAGAAGGACGATAAAGTTCCCTTGGCTTGTTTGTTTCGTTTGTGCGAAAGTGTGACATCAACCCTAAATGGTTTATTTTTCTTTCGTCACATTTATCTTAACATGAAAACCAAGGATGTGGATGTTCTGGAGATGCAGTGTCCCTTCACATTGTCCCTCAGGAGAATTTAATTTCTTTCCTTAAACGATTCCTTTAAAGCGTCTTTTAATATGTATTGTTTGATTCTGGTGGTGTTTGCGTGTATATTGAACAGGTAATGGAGACACAGAAGCACAGTTGTCATTCGTTTATTTGAGGGCCACAGATGAATCAGCAATAATGCAGGTTTTGCGCTCAGGCTATTAAGGATCGTTTGCTCAGGTTGATTGTCCAGCAGGCTGGACAGATTTTCTGTCAGAAGCTGTAGTAAGACAAGTTGGAAACAAACTGCTTTTAAAAAGACCTCTATTTTTACAGCTATGAGTTAATTATTTTTACACACTGAAGTTTTTCATAAAAAAAATGCAAGAGAAAAGGAAATAGTTTTGTCGCTGGTTTAATACTCAGGATAAATGCTTTTGAGTGCACACGAGTCTCCACTCAAACATTCTGCTGTTTAGTTTCAGCTGTAGAAGTGAACCTGTCGTGATCGTCTTTAGGAATGCACACCAACAGTAACTTCAGCCACACGCATGCTGAAAAATACTTGGAAGTGCAACATACATAAAAGTATGTAAAGTAACCTGCAAATTTTAAGTTTCAAACAGAGATTGCAATAGAGCATCAAATGTTACGGATTGCAGCTGCAACATATAACTATAGCAGTCTCTCTTGGTCATAAACTAAAAACATGGATTCAGTTTAACCAAGTTAAACAGGTAAACCTGTCCGTTAGCTATTTTGACAGAAGAAACGGTAGCTACCGGGGTCTATTGTTGTCCTGATTGTGAATGTGGTCTGTGTCTTAGTGTCATTTAACCCTTTCATTTACAAACATTTTTGGTTTCTGTGTAAAGGGACACTGCATCCACCAGCATATCTATGTATAATGTTGCCGTCACGTTTACTCCGTTTTTAGATGTAGATGTTACTAGTGGTAGATAAATTGCTTTGTTCATCAGGGCTTAAAGCAGCTTGACTTGTTGCTGAGCAGGAAACAACCTGAGAAATGAACTCTTAATGGTATTAATATTCATCTACTTGCAGCTTATTAAAAGTACAGAAGACTTGCAAATACTGTAATTATGAGACTTGCAAGTAATTCTGCATTTAAATTGCAGAATGATCAAATTTAAAAACTGCTGCAGTTCCGTTTGCAGCCATTGAACAAAGTAAAAGCTTCTTGTAAACAAAATCCTGAAGTCATAATAGGCTCTTTGCTTTCTTTTTACATGTTACTGGTCTTTAAAACGCGTCTTCGTAATCTTCCATCAACATGCAATAACTTGCTTCACTCTGAAACAATTGCGCAAGTAAAAACGGTTTGCAAACACGTTTCATGTTGACGTGCTGCCATTATTATTGTATAGATTGTTTTTTGTCATTTTCTTTCTATAGAACAAAGCATTTTAGTTTGATTTGCTTAGATGAAGTAAATGTTTTAAATGTGTTCTGACAGTGATGAAGGGAAAAGCGAATTCTGATGAACGGTAAATGAAGTTTCATGTCTTTTTTTGTGATTTTAATTTAATTTAATTGAGATTTTCTTTCTTGTTTGTAGCTGGTCTACATGATCATTCCTTTAATTTATTTTGAAGCACTAGTAAGAAAGCTGTTCATTTCTGTACTTCCTCCATCTTGTATTTAATGTCTGTCTAATGAAGTATTACTGAAGAGAGATTGGTCAGATGTTGTGGGTGATTTATATAAGTGGTACGATTAACCCGTAGATCAGCGATTCATTTTCCTAAAGTCTCTTCCTGAATGTGCCCTTTGCTGATGAAACACAAAAGAGTTTAATTTTGAAAGAAACTTCACTCTGATCTTTCATACAGTGACAGTTCACTGTGATCATGGCTGTCGAGCTCTAGAAAGGTCAAAAAACAGTCTACTCATTAGTGTACAATACTCAGGTAGTGTACACTGCTCAGGCTGTATATCTGAGGTCTTTTGAAGTCAAAATGCAGCTTGTGTGAGGAACACACCGGAAATTAAACTGTTATCAGCTGAAGATATTCTTTAATTTTCTAATAATAAACAACATAACATTTCTGTTCCTCACAAAGCTATCAACTATTCAAAGGCCTATGCTTTTTTTTTTTTGTCCTTTTCAGAGCTTGTTAATATAAATGACCATCTACTTCATTGTGTAGAAAAGAGAACCTCGGACATTTTTCCTAATGTTACCTTTTGTGCTTCACAGAAGATCAAAATAATAGGAGGTTCAAGCTGAGCAAATAATGACTTTTGAACCGTTTGAAACCGGGTGCTGCATCAGTTCAGTCTGGACGTCTGTTCACATCTTCCTCCTGAAACGACACTTGATTGTTTCTGACAGGAGATCATCGCCTGATGTTTAGTCATTGTAATAAAGTTCCACACACTTCTGTTTTGGGCTGCATAGATACGAGAGATTCTGCTTCAAAGTATATACTGTATGTTTCATCTCTGTCCTGTATTCACATTTTAATTGCTTTGTCATCTACTGCATATACTGGTATTTTAAGATGAACTATTTTTGTGCAGAAACGTCTCTGGGCTTATTTTTCTCCTGGTTTGTTTCTCATGACCTGCTCCATTACGTCTCACGAATGGTGTTATAATCAACCAGTCCTGATGGTTTCCTGTAACAGCCTGTGTACAGTGCGACAGGAGTGATGTGTAAAAGCAGAGCAGAATAACTGCATGGAATAAACACTGATGTACTGTACCAAACTCTCAGGCTTCAGGAGTGATTCTTCATGTAACAGAGGGGACGTTTGTTCTGCATCCCATACACAGTTTATTCCTAATGCGTAATTCCTAATTATTATTCCTAATAATGCGTGATGGTCACAGTGTTCATGTACTTTCTGTTGAAACAGGAAGCTTGTTATTGCACAAAAATGGCAGGTATCCAGATCCTGTGAGTGTTGTGTCATCACTATATACTATTTTGTCCATAAGCCTAGGAAAAATAAGACCTTTTAAATGAATCTGCACATGCATGCCTCAAAGCAAACAAAATTGTAATGCAGTCTTAAAGAAATTATGGTTGCAAGTCCCCTCCAGCTACAAAGTCTTCTGTATGGAAACAGGGCGGGGACTGAAGCGCGCACCCGCAGCCGCGTCCTTCCGCCTTCCAGAAGGTCAATCGCCGCAACACACACCGAGCAAACGATCCTCTCCGGCCGGATCATTTACTGTAACTTTATATCCGGATCTGCTGGAGGTCGTTGGTGTGATTTGCTGGAGGAGATCCGACACGAGCAGAATGACTTCAGCGGGGTTGGAGAAGCTGCGGATGGCGGGCGCGGGCAGAGCCATCGCCGTCCTGACCAGCGGAGGAGATGCGCAAGGTGACCGGCGCTGCACTTACTGTATGACATGCACATCTAAAGAGGGAAAGATGCAAAATCAAAGATGCAAAATGCATGCAAAATGATGTCGTGTCAGACTTTATCGTGTTGAATTAATAAATCCTCAGAAACATGTTGCAATGTATTGTTTTTCATGTTGTTTCAGTGTGCAAGGCGAGGGTCCGAAGCTTTACTGCGCAAACTCATGCGTATTATCAGCTGATCAGTTCAATTTTCCCTTTAGTTTCTTTCAACTAAACTAAGTGTAGATGTTCTCTAATGCTTTGTTTATTACAACCATAAACTAACGTTCCTGCAACGTTACAGGGAATTTGTCACTTAATATGCTGCAGCTGAACTGTGTTGAGGTTATTGGATAATGTAACTGGTCCTAAATAGGGACCCTGGGTTATTTTAATTCAAAATGTTATTTTGATGAAGCAAAATATAATTTATTTTTCTTTCTATGTTTATTTGGTCTTTGCTGTTTTATGAGACTTTCTTTGTGGTTACGAATAATGAAACTAATTGTCGGTCATAAAATGATGAATATGCACAATTATTGCTCCTGCTCCTTCATTGTTACTGTGTTGTCTGTAATGTGATGTAATGAATCATAATTTACAATTATAAATGTGATCGGTGTGTAATTATTGTTCATAATATAATTGTGCTGTAACCCTCTCTCAGGTATGAACGCAGCTGTCCGTGCTGTCACCAGAATGGGTATATATGTTGGAGCAAAAGTTTACCTGGTTTATGAGGTACTGATATTTTGTAATACAAATGATTAAAACATTTTAGTGTTAATGTGACAAAAAAACTGTGCTGGTAGTTTTGTGGTATGTGAGAGAGATTGAATACTTTATGTGCTCTTTAATATGCTGCATTGATTTGATTTCAGGGTTATCAAGGACTGGTGGATGGAGGAGACAATATTAAACTCGCCAACTGGCAAAGTGTCACCAATATAATTCAACTGGTAAGAACATCAATCTGATTCCAAAACAGAAGTTAGCAATAATGTTACGTTTAGAATTGGTATTATTAATCCCTGTGAATAAAATGAAGTCCCTCTTTATGTTTTGTTACAAACACTTTTCAACTCCAAAATACTTTGAAACTCAAAAGTGCTTGTAAACACAGAAGTGTAATAATTCGACTAATGTTTTTTGTTGATGTTAATGTGAAATCTAATGTCCAGAATACTGAGGTCAGTCAATCTCAGCTTGATCTCTTGTCCCTCGGCACAATTACACAACAACTGAAGTTTTCTGTATCCATTACAATATAGTCAATGAAACAGCAGCCCTGAAAGAAAAGGCTTTTCTTTCAGTGGCATATACAGTAACATTGGGAAGAGAATTAACTGCCTGTTCTCTAAATACACTCATTTTGTTGATGTTTTTTGATGTCTTTTCACTCATTTTTGCATCTTCTCTTGTGTCCCGTTGGTGCAGTTGAGGTGGTAAACTGGTAAGATGGTCTGCATGAACTGGTGTGCTTTTACTCTGTATTGGAGAATTGCTCAAGGTCTGAACCTGGAAATCTTTAGCTTACAGTGTATTGTTTTCTAAATATTCTTGTGAAACATTCCAGTAATGGTTGTCCTAATAATATATGTATATGCAATGATTTTGGAATGATCTGCTTGTCTAACATACAGTAAATATGAAGGTTTCTGTGTTTTTGTGATGAGGTTATTAGATTCATTCTCGTTACTCTATAGTTCTTAACAGATAAGATTCTGCTATGTAAATTTAGTTGAGTAACACTGAGACCTACTAACCAGTTCATATTTTCCCCTGAGCTGTGTATTTTGTATTATAATGTACTTAACCGAAAGGAAAAAGTACTTAAGAATTGAATCATTCCTAACTAGTTTGCTGTTATTTTTTCCATAAAAACTAAATTTTGGAGGAACATTCACTTTATGAGTCATGAACTGACACCAGGTTCTTCTATGGTGTTATTTGTCCTTTTAGACAGTCATGGGCACTATGAACTGTTTGTGTTAAATAGTCAAAATAACAGTAGACAGGTTTGGAATGAAGTTTAAGATGATGTAAAACAGCAGATTGTTGGATGAGTATGTTGCTTTAACTCTGTTGCTCATGCATCTGAGTAACACTGGGGAGTTGCAGAAGTGTGTGTGTGTGTGTGGACTGAATCAGTTTTGCATCTGAATGGTTGGCCTGCTGAGTGCTGAATTCTCAGTGCTGTCTGTTCTGAGTCTCCATGTCTGATCTGGTACACAGACTGAGAACGCTTGAATGTGCTGCTTTCAACAGGCCTCAGTCACTCAGACCAGTGACTCTGTGGTTCATGCATGCACAGACTGTTTGAGCGCAACACTGACATGCTTCTGTTGCAGCAGTTTGCTTATGTTTCTTTATATAACTAAGATGTCTGACAGACAAATTCAGCCAGAGACGTAACAACAGTTAATGTGATGTATTGGTGTATTTGTGTGTTTTGCTCAGGGAGGGACGGTTATCGGCAGTGCCCGCTGTAAAGCTTTCACCATGCGCGAGGGCCGATTAGCAGCTGCGTTTAACCTGGTGAAACGTGGAATTTCTAATCTGTGTGTTTGTGGAGGGGACGGCAGCCTCACAGGAGCTAATATCTTCCGCTCTGAGTGGAGTGGACTGCTGGAGGAGCTGGTGAAGAAAGGTCCAAAATCACAGACACTTTAACAGTCAGCTTCGCTTTTTACATTAACAGTTGCTGTCTGGTGGAAGTGATGGCCCAGCGATCAGGGAACGTTCCAAGAATACATACAATACAATTCATATATATACATACATGTATATATGTATGTGTGTGAGTCAAATATCAAAAATATTGACTGAAAATATTGATATAGAAGTCAAATATCAAAAGACTGAAAATATTGATATATATTGAAGTCAAATATACTCAAAGGCTAAAAAAATATTGCAGTATTAAAAAAAAAACGGATTTTTTTTAATATATATCATTAGCCCTCATGACTTGTGACCTCAGGCAGTAATGAATAAGAATGAAATAAATCTTTGTATGAAGATTAAGCCCACATATCTTATATCTGGCTATTGTTCACAGGTCGGATTACTGCAGAAACAGCCAAGAAGCACGATCATCTGAACATTGTGGGTCTGGTCGGCTCTATAGATAATGATTTCTGTGGTACAGACATGACCATCGGCGCTGACTCCGCCCTCAATCGCATCATAGAGATTATTGATGCCATCACCACCACGGCAACGAGGTCAGCGTCACAACATCATCAATCACACCATATAAGGGCTGATTTTGTAGGGCAGAAGTTGGCTTATTTTCTGATGCGGTCAGTATTTTTATAATAGGGTAAATCAGACTGACAGAGGTGATCTGCTCAGTCTCACACATTCAAACCTTATTAATTATAAGGGCTAGAAAATGACCAGAATGTCTGACAGGATGGAAATAAATATATCAGTGTCAACATGAAGTTCTTTTTGATATATTTCTATTTTAATATTGCCGTACCAAATTCTGTAATTTATTAAACAGGATAAATACAGGATGGAGTGTTTTATAGTGAGATAAACCAAGAAATACCACAAAACATCACAGAGCAAACGGAAACTTTTGTTAGTGCTTACTGAGATGTTTGTACTGTTCACTTCCTGGAGGATGATGTCATCAGACAATTGGCTTGTGAAAGGAATATTACGAAAGACTTAAGGAATGTAAGAGATCTCGAAGATACAGGAAAACCCTTAAAAATGGTCACCAGTTATAACAATATTCCCAAGAATGCTTTGTGTTTGGTTTGAAAGCATCTGGAGAGTCTTAAGAAATTGACCAAAGCAGTGAAATCGTTTCAAATTCACCCTCTATGTTCACTTATTGTCATATTGTGATTAAAAAAAACTGTGATTTTAATACCACATCTGATTATGTTAAAACATAAATTATGAAAACATGAAACTGTTCAGCACAGCAGGACTGAACCTGCCCTTTATTACTGATAAATGTTAAAATATGTAAAATATTTGTTTTGTCAGTGATTTCATTCATAAAGCTCTCGTGACTGTGGACACATCAGGGGAGTTTCAGACACACTGAATTCCTGCCTCGGCTTGTTCTGTCACTTTCAGACGTGAAGGAATGTGCTTCGGTCACTATTTTTAGCATCTTGCAATTTGAGAGCTGCACGTAGGCCGCATATATTGTTAACACAGTTTACAGTAAATCTATATTAGTTGTGTCATTTTACTGCTCGCTATGTTGCTCTTTTCTTCCTCAGCCACCAGCGCACATTTGTGTTAGAGGTCATGGGTCGCCACTGTGGGTGAGTCAAACTGTGTCTTCTGCTGTGTTTTCATTCAGTATCTGTGAGAAAAACAGCTTTAGCAGGTCATGGGAAGGCAATGAACTTCAGCTTTCTGAAAATAACAGATGTTCTAACAACTGCCTTGTGAATACCCATGACACTCTAGCAACCACTCATGACACCCTGGCAACCACACATGACACTTTAGCAATTGCCTAGCAACCACTCATGACACCCTGGCAACCACTCATGACACGTTTTTGCGTAGGTATCTCGCGCTGGTTTCAGCTCTTGCGTCCGGAGCTGATTGGCTGTTTATCCCTGAAGCTCCTCCAGAGGACGGATGGGAAGAACTCATGTGTGCTCGACTGGGAGAGGTGAGAAGACAGCATGAAGATTCTTAGATGTTCCCGAACCCCCATTTTTAACATTTTTTTGATTGTTAAAGAAATCTGATGTCTCATCAGCACACACACTCATGTGCTGTATCTACATTTACTGCTTAGTAACAAAATCTAAGACATTTTTTAACATACCTGAATCAGCCAGACTAGATTAGGTTAAACCAACAGAAGTCATGACTAAGGCTCGGTGTATCTTCACTTTTTACAGTGCACACAGACAGACAGAGTGTTGTAATAATAACTCATTGAGAGATGTGTTCACACAGAGTCGTAGCAAAGGGTCCAGGCTCAACATCATTATCATTGCTGAAGGAGCCATCAGCAGAAGTGGAGATCCCATCACCTCCAACTACCTCAAAGATGTGAGTGAAGATCTTCAGCTAAGAGCATCATAAATGTTGGTGGTCTGTACAGTAAATAATAAATTCGGGATCCAATACCATTATAAACTTGCTTTAGTGTGTTTAATTAATTTTCCATCAATGAGTTTGGTTGCTGTGGCAAAGGAAATTGATATTAAATGTTATTAAGGGTTCTAAATTCAATGGTATGTAATTCAATGTATTACAGAAGCAAGGCTATTGATTAAATGTACTAGCGTTAACTATTGTGTGTAAATTCATGTAGCTGGTCGTGTCGAGGTTGGGTTACGACACTCGGGTTACTGTTCTGGGTCACGTCCAGAGAGGCGGAACCCCTTCAGCTTTTGACAGAGTTCTGGTAAATACATAATTTTCCTGAAACCCTCAGAACTATTTTGGTTACGTAATTATAATTTTGCTTTTTACGACTGTCATCAGAGTTCAACAATGTTCATACAGATAAAACTTGCTGATTTTTAACAAACTAAAAAAGATGCTAATAGAGGTTTTTTATTTGAATACTTGACTTTATTTGAATACTTTATTTTAATGTCTTGTTGTTTAGAGCAGTAAGATGGGCGTCGAGGCCGTAGTCGCCCTGCTGGAGGCGGAGCCAAACACTCCGGCCTGTGTGATTGGTCTGTCGGGTAACCAGGCTGTGCGGCTGCCACTGATGGAGGCGGTTGAGATGGTAACACAGTCACTGAGAACTGCAGTGTCAAAGATTTCCTGGACTTAAAGGATTAACAGGCATTTCTTATAACAAAATGATTAAAATCCTTCCGCTGGGAATTCTATTCTATATTCTTATATTCTCAATATGAAAGTGTTACAGAACACAACTTTGTACCCGTGACATTTTATCATCAGCATGTGAACTCCTGGCTGTCTTCTGTTTCCTCTTGTTTTAAATATGTATTATATTACTTAAAAGAAAATGTTTATACTCCTTCTTGAAGACTAAAGAGGTGCAGAGGGCCATGAATGAAAAACGCTTTGAAGAAACCATACAGTTACGAGGAAGGTGAGAGCTGCTCTTTCACATTACACATTATATTAATTATCTGTGTCTGTTTTTATAGTCATAAACTGTCTGGAAAACCTGCAACGGTCAAAGTTGTTGAGCTGAATTCACTTTGAATTCATTTTCCACACAACTGAGTGTGAACAATTTAATGTCACATAAATGACATCAGACTGAATGTGTTCACAGGAGCTTTGAGAACAACTGGAGCATTTATAAGTTGCTGGCCTATCAGAAGCCTGCTCAGACTCGGGTAAAACATTTACACTACAGCCTACATAACCTGCGTTAAATGGCATCAACTGGCATGCAACCACACACATTCAATTCAAATTGTTTGTTTCCAGCTTGCTTATTGGTGTCTCTATTCTTAATGCATTGATTAAAAGTTCAGCCGTAACTGCACTGCTCTTGACATATTATACTTTGTATTGTTTGTAATCAGTAATTGATTTAAAATGCTACATTCAATTAGGTGCTAATCATTTACAATTAATTTACAAAATCTTTCAAAAATCATTAAAAAATGTTATGGTTTTCATAAGATATAATATTACATATAGTACTACTAATTTATGATACTAAGATTGTAATCGGTTTATGGATATAAAGATGACTGAACTGATAATACCTACCACACATTTGAGGAATGATTTTCAGGAAATGGACATGCATCAGAAATGTCCATCATTGCATCCATACGCTTATACCTCAGTGTTGTGTGATGATGATGTATAATGTATTTTATCAGACACACATTTTTTTATATTCTTTTGTACTCTGATATTTTAGAGCGGACACTCAATGGCCATTCTGAACGTGGGAGCACCAGCTGCAGGTATGAACGCAGCTGTGAGGTCAGCAGTCAGGATGGGACTGGCCACAGGACACCGGGTTTACATCATTAATGATGGATTTGAGGGTCTGGCCAACGGAGCTGTAAATCGTCCTTTATATTATTATAATAATCATTTCCCTTTTATGGATCATTTGCCTAAAATGTGTATGAATTGTGTGTATGAGTAGATGAACATGTTGATCTGGTGTGTCTTAGTGTTTGTACACTTTTTATTCGTGTTAAAGGTTAATGAAGTGTCATGGAATCAGGTGGCAGGTTGGACCGGGCAGGGCGGGTCTCTGCTAGGAACCAAACGGTTAGTCACATTTAAATACTCTGGATCTGCATGGGATCTATCACTTGTATTAAATCACAACTCTGTGTTGCATTATTGTATCCTTAATATTTCCCAGAACACTTCCAAGCACCTGTATGGAAAAACTAGTGGAAAATCTCAACAAGTTTAATATCCAGTCGCTGCTTGTCATTGGTGGTTTTGAGGTACGGGGAAACTTTAATATTTTCCTTTATGTGATGAAATGTTTTATAATTATGGTGACCAGAATGTTTGTCTTAAGACGTCTTAAAACTGAACACACCCTCACTGTTCTGAACAATAGGAATAATTAGAAAAACTCTGCTTCACATGTTGTGTGATTATATTTGAAGTGAAATGTCTTATAAAGTGAAAATCTTATAAAACCAGGACTGTCCTGGGCAAATCAAGATGTCTGGTTTGCCCTGTTTGTATTGTATGTTACTCTTGTCTGTCTTGTTTATATTGAATACATTTCTATGGTCTGTTTGTGCTTGATGTCCCCTCCAGGCTTATGAGGGTATACTGGAGTTGGTTGAAGCCAGGGGCAGCTATGATGAATTATGTATTCCCATGTGTATCATCCCTGCCACGATTAGCAATAATGTACCAGGCACTGACTTTAGTTTGGGGGCAGATACTGCAGTTAATGCTGCTATGGCTGTAAGTACAGGATATTTGTCATTCACTAGCTGACCGTTTAGTTTACTTTGCGCATATTCTGTGATTGTGTTTTAATTTAGATTTGCCTTCGGCTCCAGTATTCCAGAAGCTTTACATAAATACCAGATAGACACTATCCATTCACTGTATTCTGATAGATTCTCAGTTATAATTGATGTGAATTGCATCTCTTTTTCTGAAGAGCTGTGACAAGATCAAGCAGTCGGCCACAGGGACCAAGAGAAGGGTTTTCGTGGTGGAGACTATGGGGGGATTCTGTGGTTACCTGGCAACCATCACTGGCATCGCTGTTGGTGCTGATGCTGCTTATATTTTTGAGGAACCTTTTAACATTCATGACCTGAAGGTCAGTACTGCTTTCCTGAATTAGCTGCACTGTAATTTATAAAATATTAACTCTGTGTTATAGCCTCTCCATGAAACTGATGTTATAATATGATGTCAGTGACAGATATGTGACACAGCATGTAACAGACACGTCCACACAGCCTGCACACAAATGTCCATGTTTTTATGTTGGTGGTTTTTGTTTCCAGACTAATGTGGAGCATTTGACAGAGAAGATGAAGAAGGACATTCAGAGAGGGCTGGTGTTGAGGTACAGTAATGAACATCCTGTCACCAATTTTTTATAAAACCAGAAACCATCATGATCTATAGAAGATCACCCTGTCACAGACCCAGAGCAGAATCACATGACAGTGAGCTGCTCATTGAGTGTGTCAGTGTAATCTGAGTTAACTCTCGATCAACTCTGCTGTATACACTGCTGTATAAAGTGGGGTGTGCTTTGTATGAGCTTTAATATTCTTTTATGATTGTTTCTTGTCAGACTGTATGAACATGAGCACAGCTATGAGCCATGTCACACTGTGAGATCTCAGTTGTCATTAATGTCAGACTGTACAACAGTCAAGACTCTTTAAAAACAGACCACAAGAGGACACACCCTGAGTTTTACATTATAAATCCATGACATGTTCGGGGAATTTTGATCCAATCAGAATGCAGTACTGTGTTTCATCGAAGGAGAAATTTCATCACAATTATTAATAATTGGCTGTTGGCGAACGATCAAAGATGACATATTTTGGCCTAGGATCATAGGGATCTTTTAAGATTCTCAAAATTTGTGTCAGACAGCCTGATCGTGGCCAGATTCATACAGTGTGCACCCGGCTTAAGGCAGAAATCCTGACTTATCTCTTCGCAGGAATGAGAAGTGTCACGAGCAGTATACCACCGATTTTATTCATAAGCTGTATTCTGCTGAGGGGAAAGGCATCTTTGACTGCAGAGTGAATGTTTTGGGACATCTACAGCAGGTACACGCAGCACCTCTAATGTGAGCTACTCGAATCATTCACGCAAAGGAGTATCAGCTGATTTCAGTAGCTTCACATGTTGCTAACAGAAAGAACATACTGATGCTGTCTGTATTCTGGAACGTCTTTTATTGTATTCAGTAAACTTTCCAGAGTCTGAATTTAAGTTTAAATATGTGTCTTGCTACTAAACAATTAATTCAAAAACAATATTTGAATACATTTTGTTCATCGTAATGTATATTCTGTCTCATATGTTGAATAGGGTGGATGTCCGACACCCTTTGACAGGAACTATGGCACTAAACTGGGGGTGAGGGCTGTTCAGTGGCTAACAGAGAAGATGACCAATGCTTTTAGACAAGGTGAGAGAACATTTGTGTTGCCTCATTGTCGTGCTGACAGTGAAATACAGTCACATAGAAAGAATAAATTCCTTGTGATTGAGCACAAGTGTTTCAGACATGAGAGTTATTGCTGTGGAAGAGCTCTTGTAAATGTACTTTTTGTGGCAGGTCGTGTGTTTGCTAATACTCCAGACACAGCCTGTGTTATCGGACTCTACAAGAAGGCTCTGACTCTTAGTCCTGTAACCGAACTGAAGGACCAGACGGATTTCGAGTGAGTGAAACTTTCAGTGAAAGATTTTAATGATCATCAGTCAAGTGCGTCCAAACCTTTGACTGGTAGTTTATTAGTTGCAGTATCAGTAAAGACACTCTGAGTTACTCGCCAGTTAACAATTTTAGGTTGTAAGAACGTTTACGTGACGTTTCAATTAAGTAACAAAATGTTAAAAATGTGTTTTTGAAAGTTATAGAAACATTTAAAACATAGTTTTTTAGGCAATTTATTAACGTTATTGTTGGTTGTAAGAGCATTATGCACTACACATTCCATTAACAACTTAAGATTAACGTTTTTTGGTATATGAGAATGCTCCATATTAACTGTGTCTTCACTATGTCAATGTCCTGCAGACACAGAATGCCCAAGGTTCAGTGGTGGATAAATCTGCGTCTGATGCTGAAGATGCTGGCAAAATATCAGACCTCCTTCAATGAATATGTGACCGGAGAGATTGAGCATGTGACCCGTTGTTCTCTCAGTGTAGACACTGGATTTTAAAAACAAAACTACTGACATTATTCAGACCCGCTTACATACTGTAACTGCTACTCCAACATAAATCAAGTAAACCTGCGTGATTCCTTAGCAGGGAAATAAAAAATGACTTAGTTTGTGCCTATTTCTGAGCATAATGTGACAGCTTACATGATGTATTGGGAGTCTGTATTTTCTTCAAGCTTCCAGAAAACATATTTGAGTTTTACCTCAGACGCCTCATAACTAAATCACTTCTAATAATCACACTGCCTACAATGAAAGCACCTCATGATGTCACTGGCCTTCTAATTTAAATAATATATATCCTAATATAGTCCTTTATTTTTCAATGGCTGTTATAAATGAAAATAAGAATTAAGATTAAATTAAATTAAAATTATATAATATTTGTTATTTTACTGTCTCTGTCTAGCACTCATTGTAGCACTGAGCTCACAGCTGATTGGTCCGTGATTAGTGGACGTCAGCTTTGACACTTTCACTGTGGAAAATCTCAAGCTTTCATGGTTCCATGCAATGCTGGTGACTTTCAATGTAGACACGCTATTTTGCTTATTACCAGACAAAAGATTTTTTTTGGGCTGCATTTATTTAGTCAGATGAAAAGATTCAGTTGTCTGCAGAATTCACCTTATGTCCTGTCAAGTCATTCCAGGATATATTTATGAGTAAATGTCATATATTCACTGAGTAATGTCATAAACAGTTCAGACTGAGTATAAATAAACCAGGTGCTCTGACTTTTAAATGTTTAACACGTATTTGTGGTTGTGCGCTTCGTATAAAGTAAGTGACTGTAATATTTTATGTCTATATAGTGTGATAAATGTAAATCAGTGGTTCGTTCTGGCATTGCATGTTTTACATTTACAGTATTTAACACTTATATGGCCATTTTTGCAATATACTGTTTGCAACAAATATGAAATTATTTTGCTGAGTTAACCTGTAAAGCTGAAATACGTGACTCAGTTTTGAGAGGTCAAAATAGTATTTTCTGTTTATATTTAAATGAATGTAATGATATAGCTGATTGTCATATTTGTCGAATTTACAATACCTTTTCCTGCCATTTAAGAAAAATAACATTAAAATATATAATAAAATGTATATTTAAAAAACGTGTTGTGAGCAGCGTTTTGAATGCTTTCAGTATTAGAAGCAAAACTGTTATAACAAATACAAACATTTAGTCTTAACTCCAAACATACAGGAAATTGAAGACATTGTCTATGTAAATTGTCCCTTTACAATGAGTTTTACTCAAACAAACTACTATTACAAACATCTAGAAACCTCACCTGAATCTAACAGACATTTGAGAAGATTGATCTGTAGTTCTAGTTTCTAGAGCTGAATGTAAAAGGAAATAAATTGTTTATAAAATTGTAAATTGTAAGCTCCTGCGGTCTGCTATGCAGAAGCATTGCTGCGGGTTGTCACTGCTGAATTTTATGAGATCTGCTGAGATTTATATGTAGATTTATGTGTATGTTGATTTAAAGTGAGGGCTTCAAAGTTTTGTATTAATGCAGATGACACGTATAGCAGTTACTCTTAAAAGATTTCTGAGAAATGCTGTTGAAAACCGAAATCACCACCAACAATCAATGTTGTGAATATTTGCTACACGTCTTTTCTGTGTGATGAAAAAAACTGTTTATACCCAGACCTGTCAATGTAAACAGGGCAAAAAATAAAGTGGATCGGACCGATCACCACAACAGCGTAACACTCTCGCAGAAAACAAATGTCGCCTTATTCTCATTGTAATAAAACATCGTGAAAACGATTAATCTATTCATAAAGGCACACTATTTTACTTCCCTGACATAACAATGCCAATACCCGTAATCGAAAATATATCTAAATGTTATCTTTGGCATCCAATTCATGTTATCCATATCACGCACGATGTTTGTGAGGTTGTGATAGAATAAAGTCCTTCCTCAAAACCCTGAATGAATCCAAATGCAGAATATGTGTAAGGCAATAAAGAAATGCCAGCGAATAAACACATTAAAATTGGTGTCGTACTTTCACTACAAAATAAAACATCATTGCCCTTCTCGTTGGTCAAGCAAGGGGAGGGGCTTTTAACTTGCCCTCATCTGATTGGACGTGACAGAAGTTCCAGGTTCAATGGGCGGGGCTTGTGTTCGTACATCTTGGCCCAGGCACATCTGCATGGCGACTGCTGGGAAACGCGTCACTCGTGGACATTAAAAACAACTAAACATTTCACGACAACAGTGTTTACAGTTTCCAATATGAGCATCTTTTAAGGCAAGACTTTAATTTTATTGATCTCATCGCGAGATTTTGCTCTGAATTGTTGCTTCCTGCGGGAGATGTCGGGCGTGATTGAACCCATCGCCGATCAGCTGTTGGAGAACAACAAAACGTCCGTCTGAACGTAAGCAGCGAGTGCAAAATGCCTTAAAAATGAAATGATTTTAATGTGAGATATCGTATATCAAGTCAGTATCTTTTGATCGTCTTCAGTACTGGGGTGTCGCCTGTTTTCCCATTGTTTCTCTAACAATAGAGCTGCTGTATGTGAAGGGTGGCAGCTGATGTTCAGCCTTTCTGAATAGTTCAAACTTCTGCCTTGTGAGTTTGGCTTATTATAACACACTGAAAACTGCTGGTTAACACTAATAGTCTTTCTCTCTTCCAGGATTGCCATGTGGAGTAGTCTTTTCTAGCCTCTTTTAAGTCCTTCACAAAGCTCGGGAGACACTGACCTGAAGATGATGGAGCAGGTGGAGCAGATCAGGGCAGAGAGCCCCCGGTTCGAGTCCATAAGATCTGAGGTCTCTGCAGGACACGTTGATGATGGAAGCAGTGGCACCGGCACTAGAAGAAAGAGGAGGAAGCGTGAACACCGTCCAGAGTCCATCATCGTCTACCGCTCTGATCCTGAGAGAGCAGGTGGGGAGGAGCAGGATGGAGATGTTGAGGATACTGAGAGGTCCACAGAAGAAGGGGCGACATTTCTGAACAACACTAATGGTGAAGGTGAAGCAATATCACATTTCTGCACATCTTTGTGACACAAGCAAAACATTTCACTGTCTGTGTGATTTTAATTGATAAAACGGCAGATACACTGTTCAAAATGTGTGATGTTTTTTTGTTGACTTGTCTGGTTGTCAAATGTTAGAGGAACATCTCCATTATATGTTTCTGTGTTTTAGTTCAATTAGTAAAGGTTAGTAAAGTTGATTGGTGGCTAAAACAGTCATAATTCAGTTTAGCATGATCCCTGTCCACGTTTGCTGTGACCCATAAAGTTAAACAGACTGTTTTTTGATGCCCTGCCTTTCTGTAAAACTTGCATTTCATTGTGACAGATTCATAAAACAATACACACAGAAAAGTGCTGATCACACAGAAATGATCAGCGTTCTTGTTAAAAGTAAACGTTGGGATTCTTCAGAAAGATGTTTGAGTGTTTTATCGTACAACAAACTTTGTTCTTAAAGAACAAGAGAAATTTCATTCCTCATGATATGAGTCCCTCATAAATGAAATGTTCTAACCTCATTAGGTTGGAATCTACCTCCAGACAGCCGCTATGTGACACTAACAGGGACGATCACGCGGGGAAAGAAGAAAGGTCAGATGGTGGACATTCACGTCACACTGACGGAGAAGGAACTGCGGGAGATGGCGAGGTCAAAGGAACGTCTGGATGCTGAATGTGAGGCAAGAGAGGGATCCAGACGCTCCTGTGGTTTCGGGATTTCTCAAGGTCCCCACATCGTCCTCTGGAGTCTGTGTTGTGCTCCCATCGTCTTCGTACTGTCCTTCATCACCTCCTTCTACTATGGAACTCTCACTTGGTATAACATTTTCCTGGTGTACAATGAGGAGCGGACGTTTTGTCACAAAATCACAATCTGCCCCTTCCTGATCATCTTTTACCCTGTGCTGATTGTGGCAGTGTCGCTGTCGTTGGGTCTGTATTCAGCTGTGGTGCAGGTGTCCTGGGCATTCGGCGAGTGGTGGGTCTCCGTCAGGGATCTGGAGAAAGGATTCTGCGGGTGGGTTTGTGGGAAGCTCGGACTGGAGGACTGTTCCCCCTACAGCGTCGTAGAGCTGCTGGATTCAGACACAATCTCTGGAAGTCTGCAGGGGAAAAATCTGCAGACTTCCTCGGTGTAAGAAGGAAATAAGACACTCTTTCTCAGATAACAGAGGTCTACTAGTTGATCCTGTTTTTATTACTGGCTGTGCTTCAAAACCTAGTGAGCTGCCTACAAGTGCAGCAATTTAACGCATAATAAGCGGGTTCTCAAAACAAAGGTTGTTTTAAAAGGAATGTGGCAACCTTACGTTGCCTTCTGAGAAATCTTAATCTGGCCAAATTCTAAGGCCGTATCACATGCATTCTTTGTGGTAAAGGCAATCCCATAATACGTTGTGGTAAAGCTCAGTCAAAAAACCCATCCAAGGTCACAGTCAAAGTGAGAAATATGTTGATTTTAAAACGTAGTGTTTTAAAAACAGTTCCTAATTAAATATTGACTATTCCACACAATATTTGCGTGTGCTGTGTATTTTAATACTCTCTAGAGTATTGTGCTATATAGCTAGACAGCTGACAGGGTTTTGAAACAGAGCCAACCTGTTTTTATCATAAAGCTGTATCAATACAGGCTTTTGTCAAATATCAAATTAACCCAATATCAAAATGCTGTGTGGCTTCACATAATCACAACTATTAGAACATATTTGTTGTTCCTGTATATTCATCAGATTCAACAGCTAGTGAAGAAGATTCAGGTTCAGACAAAACCTTTCAAAGACAAACATTTTTATGAGAAGAAGGAGCATTAGTATCATTGTATGAACATTATTTTGTTTTGCTTATTTAGTCTTTGCTTATCAACTTAAGTCACGTTTAATCTGAAGTGTGTGAAACAGTTTTTTCTTTTATAGGGGTTTCAGATTTTATATTTAACTTTGCGAGTCATATATTTGAAATATTTATTCTTTGCAGTTTTATTGTATTTATTTTGAAAGTTATCTTGTGTTTTGGTGACTTGAGCTCTTTCTCTCAGTCAGAGAGCTTCAGAGCAGGAGAATAAAGCTTTTTTTAAACTTATGTAGAATAAAGCCATAAAAATATATATATATATATAATGGGCATAAACGGACACTTTGTGTGACTGTGATCCAGTATATTTTTAAAGTAGGTTTATTTTACACTAACACTAACAGAACGTTTGGATATACATATATCTGTGTGTGTGAACAGAGCTAAACGATTATTCCAAAACTGATTTACAGAACTTGTGCCAAGATTTTACTGGACTCCAGAAAATGCTTTACATTGTTACATAACAAAAGCATCAAGGAGATATTTATGAACAATAAAATTTGTTTGACTTTTCATTGGTTGCTTTTCACTTTTTCCTCTTAACTTTTATCACATACTGATGTTCATAAGAGATTGATGTCCATTACTTTATTTTTACGTTTCAGGTTTATGCGTGGGTTCTTGTACAATTTGCAATTTAAAGAACAATTTAATTCATTTTGATATTTCAATATTAAAAGATAAAAGAGGTATTTAACATGCTCCATAAAGCAATATGTGCATAGCCAACTCTTCTATCACTTCCACACCCCAAATTATTCTATTATTATCTATGATTGTATAATTATATGTTTAGGATTATAATTTTTGTATTAAAATGCCCAGTTACCAAATACCAAACTTTTTATATATGCATGGTGTCCATACAGCGGACAGAAATATTTCCAGTTAGGAACAGTAAACTACAAAACACAATAATACCTTCATTACAGCAACTATTTTATAATATTGTATATATATATATAATATTGTTTATAACGTTGTGGATTATCTGGAATTAAAGATACTAACTACAAATCAAGAGGAGGTTTTTAATTGTGTATGAGCTGCAGTTCAGTCATGTTTGTTTCGATTAGACATGAGATTTAAACACAAAGTTTACTTTTAACGACGTTACATGTACAAATAAAAATGAATATATATATATATATATATATAAATATTTTATTTTATTTTAATCTAAGATGAGGCGGAACCTTGTGCTGTCCGCTCTCTTACTCGCCCGGATCAATAACAAGCGCACACCAGCAGCGATGGCGCGGGCGGCAAAGGTAATGAATGTATAAACTTCATTATAAACTTTGATTATATAATCATCAGACTATTTTATTTTAATAAACAATTCATATTTAAATGTACACCCCTGTTTCTGATTGTGGTTCATGATTATAGTTTAAAATTGATATCGGACTGGAGTCAGTTTTAACCTCGTAAGCTGTAGAAACTGATCTCATAAGTTCATTAAAAACTATTACATTGCAAGTTGTAGCAATAATGTTTGCAGTTCTGTTTTATTTTGTATATTGTCATAAATTAAGTCATATTGTAATGAGTGAAAGGGCTCATAGATGTTTTAAAGATATTCAGAAATAAATCAAAATTGCCTGTATGCACGTTATAGTCAACATTCATAATGTTGTGAGATTTTTATTTATAAATGAAGGTTATTATAGTCATTAGTCATTATTATACAGACAATAGTCATTATTGGCTATCAAGTTGTTTTAAACGTTTGTTTTCTGATTGTTGTCCCCATGTGAAACATAAAATAAGGTTTTTATAACAATATCTCTTTTAGTCAGCAGTGGTGCTTTGCATGGATGTGGGTTTCTCTATGAGCAATTCAGAACCCGGTCAGGAAGCGCCCTTCGAACAGGCCAAAAAAGTCATCCAAAAATTTGTCCAGCGACAGGTCCGTATTTTGATGACCATCTCTGTGTATTGGTTACATCTGCTGGTTGTCATAGTGACAGCAGGGTGGTTCACTTCCTGTATGTTACAGGTGTTTGATGAGAGCAAGGATGAGGTGGGGGTGGTGCTGTTTGGTACTGAAGAAACCAAGAACCATCTGGCCAAAGACGGTCAATATCAGAACATCACTGTCCGTCGCCATCTCATGATACCTGACTTTGAGCTGCTGGAAGACATTCAGCAGGAGCTTCAGCCTGGTGGACAGCAAGCTGATTGTATCCTCTCTGATGTCCTACAGCAGCAGATAAAATCACACTCTTACGTTATCTACTGCTGGTTTACAGCAGGTTAAATGACATGTATGCTCAACTATTCTTATTATTTTATGTAACCCCAGAACATTGTATGTTGTATTTGCATGATCAGTTCAATGTTTACTAAATACTGTTAATTGTAAGAGGCCCTTGACTCGGTTATCAGGGCTTGATGCTCTTGTTGTGTGCATGGATCTTCTGCAGCAAGAAACCATGTGAGATTGTTTTGTCACATATTTCTCCTTTGATTGATCTGGTCTGGGGAACTTTCTTTGCTGATGTCACGCTTGTCTTTCATTGTTTAGGGGAAAGAAGTACGAGCGTCTGAACATTGCGCTGTTGACCGATCTGAACACACGGACCTCTGAAGACCAGCTTGATGTTATTATTGAGAACCTGAAGAAGGCTGGAATCACACTGCAGTTTTTGTGAGTAACATAAAATGACAGACTATGATTGATACAGAAGCAGAACTCTGTGATTTTAAAGTTGACTTTTGTTTGATTCCATCAGTTTGCCATTCCCTGTGGATGAAGACCAAGGTGATGGAGATGGGAGGGGATCTGGGTCGGCATCGACTTCCCATCGCACGGGGAAGGGCTTGAGTCGACAGCAGACTCATGGTCTGGAGATGGTCAGAAACATCATGACTTCTCTGGATGAGGAGGATGGTCTGGAGGAGGTCCACACCTTCAGGTCAGAATTTGAATGACTGATTTACATATTTTACATGGAGATGACATGATTGTTACTAGAAGGTGACGGAGATGCACTGTTTAAAGTGTTTCTACATGCTTTGCCGCAGTGATGCGCTGGAGAAACTCTCCATCTTCAAGTGTATCGCACGGAGGCCCATGGCGTGGCCCTGTCAGCTCACCATCGGCAGCTCGTTGACCATTCGTATCGTTGGGTACAAAGCTGTGAGTTCCTGATGTTTAGAATGTTATAAATCGGAACACACAAGGGTCAGTGAGGGTTCTGCAGTTTTCTGCTCCAGCTTATCATGTTGTGTTTGGTGCTCGTAACACAGGTGACGGAGGAGAAGGTGAAGAAGACGTGGACGGTGGTTGATGCTGAGAGTCATCAAAAAGATGACGTCAAGAGAGAGACGGTTTATTGCCTGAATGATGATGATGAGACTGAAGTGCAGAAGGAAGACACTATTCAAGGTGATTTTGGGGCACAGCAGTGATCTGTTTATGTCTGTTATAAATGTCTTGACTGATCCAGGTACTCTTGGACAACTCTCAGTACAGGTGTAGAGTTAGTTTGGGTCTCTATAAACCAGTGTTTCCCAACCAGGTGGTCAGGGCCCACTAGAGGGCCCCCAAAAACTTCCAAGGGGGATTTAAGATGACTTAAAATCATTTACATGATTTACAAGACAAGCATTAATTAAAACAACGACAAATCAAGATATTTCATAGTGTTTAGTTATTTTTATAACAAATGTAAATCTTAGTTAGCAAATCTCTAGAATATTTTATTGGATAGAAATTGTGAGTGAGGTTGTGGAGAATGGGGTTGGGGGGGTGGCTTAAAGTCCAAAGTGTTGAGATTCACTGCATTAAACTGTGGTGTGAACATAGACACTGATGTTTACTCGTTACAGATGTTTTAATCGTTATTTTGTGTTTGTTACAGGTTACCGTTATGGAAGTGACATTGTTCCATTCTCAAAGGTGGATGAGGACCAGATGAAATATAAGTCTGAGGGGAAATGTTTTGCAGTGCTTGGCTTCACTAAACAGGAGCTGGTAAGGTTTTGTCCATTAGATGGCAGTCTTCATCAAACTGTGGGTTCAGGGCTCCACAATAATGGAAAATGGGAGAATGGAAAATCTGTCTAGCATTTTTCATCTCTTGTAATATACTGTGACCGTTATATTGATTTGTTTTTGTTTGTATGATGCAGATTCATCGTCATCAGTTTATGGGAAGTCAGGTTGTCAAAGTTTTTGCCCCCAGAGATGATGAGGTGAAACGTATTAGTCATCTATAATTAAAATTGTAACTATATGTTTTAAAATATATATATTAAAGCTGTAGTCATTGTGTTTTGTCTACCCAGCATGCTGCAGTTGCTCTGTCTGCTCTGATTCGTGCACTTGATTCTCTAAATATAGCGGCAATAGTGCGATACGCTTACGATCGGCGTAGCAACCCTCAAGTGGGCGCAGCCTTCCCCTGCATTAAAGACAAATATGAAGTATGTGGTTTTTGATTAAACAGAAAACACATTCTGATTGTTCAATATATAAATCTTTAATGTAGAGCCACACCCTTTTTCTGTCCCTGTCCCTTTTTCTCACCCGTCCCCCTGTCCTCAGTGTCTACTGTATGTTCAGCTGCCGTTTATGGAAGACCTCCGACAGTTCACTTTCCCAGTGCTAGAAAACAACAAGAAGTTCCTGCCCTCAGGTGAGACCTCAGACAGCAAAGCCTACAACACATTCAGTGCTGACAAAACCTTACTGACATTAGACATTTAAGCCTCAGACCCAATAGCAGGCTGTGTGTGTATATAAATAAATCTCAGCCTTGTTTGATTTAATAACACCTTTAATTTTATTTTGATTAATCTTGCATCATGCTTTTCACTGATCTTCAGATTCATCTGCAAACTGATAAATATGAGCGTTTAGGTCGTTTTAATAGAAATATCTTTGTGTGAACATGTCTGTTCAGAGACGCAGTTGTCGGCGGTTGATGCTCTGATTGACTCCATGATGCTGGTGGATAAAGATGAAGATGGAGAAACAGTGGACATGTTTAAAACCAACCACATTCCAAACCCACAGTTCCAGAGGCTTTACCAGGTATGATGGGATGGGTTGGTGGATGTGTGATTGTTAGAATATGGGCTGGTATCTAAAGGGGGTTGTTATACAACTGATGATTATCTCTTTCTAAGCTCATGTAGTCTTGTTGCAGTGATGTCCATGTGTCACAGCATGTTGTGTCATTGATCTATGATTTGCTTGTGTCTACAGTGCTTACATCACCGTGGTTTAAACCCTGACGCTCCTCTACCACCAGTGGAGCCCTGGCTGCAGAGGTTTCTAGAGCGCCCCCTGGCTGTGGCCGCCCGCTGTCAGGCCCCGCTGCGAGAGGTCCAGACACAGTTCCCCCTCAAA
The DNA here is from genome assembly GCA_036877525.1 of Chromobotia macracanthus. Taxonomy (NCBI): domain Eukaryota; kingdom Metazoa; phylum Chordata; class Actinopteri; order Cypriniformes; family Botiidae; genus Chromobotia; species Chromobotia macracanthus. Next base: position 4,771,483 of record JAZGTH010000007.1, on the reverse strand, counting down.
GAGGTGTTGAAACGGAAAGAGCAGAAGACCAGTGCCGACGTGTTTGGAAGCAGGTGAGAATGGATCAAATCAGCGCAGAAGCTGCAGGTCAAATCCACGAGGAGTGTTACGTGACTTTAAGGAAGAGTATGTTGTACGCAACATGTGACAGTAGAAATGTGCCTGTTACTGGAGACTGATGTAATGTTTATATCACAGCAGATATTTGTGTGTAGCTGTCAGTGGGCTGGACTGCTTTACTGTGTTAACACGAGTGCATCGAAGTAACATCTAGCAATACGAATAATGGACTTATGAATAATTATTTGGTTTGGGTCGATTATTCAAAAACAGTCTAAAGAATGTTTATTCTTTCATTAGTGATGTCATCATTCTTTTAAGGAACAGCATTGTGGTGTTTTTACTCTTTGACAAAAGTTGCTTGTGTGTTTGTCAGTGCTGAAGAGCCTGATGTGAAGAAAGCCAAAATGAATGAGGAGACAGAGTTTAATTTGGCAGAGATCGCAGCGGGAGACGTCACATCAGTGAGATCATGTGTTTTATATCTCACACAAGCAACTTTTCATACGCATACTCATCTATACAGAAAATTATTATTACTTTGTTAAATGTTTATCCTTGTGTGTAATTTATAAAACATTTAGATCTTTCATTGGTTGTGTTATAAAACTTAGTGAGCTACCTACATAAACATCATAGTTTCTGACTGTACAATCCATGACCTGTTGTCTATTATTTGTTTAGAAGATTGTGTTTTTATGCTTATTAAAATGTAACTTAGCAATTTGCTAATGGCAAACTTTAATGCTAATGGACTCTTTAGTTAGGGTACTGCCTTAGAAGGTAGCAGACAACAAGGCAGCTCACTAAGTTTTGGAACGGACCCATTGTGTTAATACTGTATGAAACACAAGCTATCATGATTCTTTAACAGACAGTTTGTTCGTCAGGTTGGTAGTGTGAATCCAGCGAGAGATTTCCAGACATTGATTAGACAGAAGACCATTCGTTTCGATCAGGGTGAGGTCTGATTTCAGGTCTTTTTCTTTCACTCTAATGTGTGGAACATGTAACTGCTGCTAGACTTATATTCTGTTCCTGTAAACCTGTACCGTAATGTTGCTCTTGTATTTTTAATCTCCTGTTATGTTTTCAAGACTTCTTAAACACGCCTGCCGTGTCCAACTCTTTCCTTTTGTTCAGCGTGTGAGTGTGAATTGATGTTAAACCTTCAGCGAACAATACTGATTGTGAATATTAGACACAGTTTTTGTTGTTGCCTCGGTTGCTTTGACAGTCATTGTTTTGTAACCTTGACAGCGTGTCAGCAGTTGACCCACAGGATTGAGCAGTTGCTGGGCAACCGGAGCTCAGAGTACTACATGAAGAGCATCACCTGTATCCAGGCCTTCAGGGAGCAGTCTGTCACAGTGAGCTCCCAATTTAACCCTATAATCAGAAATCAATTGTTTTCAGTGTGTGGGGAAAAGCCCACAGCCAGTGGCCGTTAATTACAGTAGATGTGGAGTCTCACAGCAAGACTGTACTCAGCTGCTGTCTGAATGTTTTTAAATTGTTGCAATAAGACAACATCATCATCGGTAGATTGATACTCTACAGCCAACAGCAGATGCTTGCTGAAGGATGTCCTGCCCTGTGATATTAATTTAATCATTCTCATCAGTTCTACCTGCTTTTGGTCTCTTGCCAGTAATAAGACAGTGTGCTAGAGATGCATTAATGATGGCCTTTAAATTTGATGATACTTAAATTTATGTGCGACATTATTGCATTTATGCAGTGAACTTTGACCCCCGTGACACCAGAACCAGCGTGAACATTAGCGCGTTCTTAGAACATAATCTTTTACTGACTGAATTTTACTCTATCAGTGTCAGAACGCAGAGCTATTCAACAGCTACATGGAGTCCCTGAAAAGAAGCATTCCGGACAGGAATCTTCAGGAATTTTGGGATCTACTCATCCAAGGTACAGAAAGAGATGTTTATTAAGTCATCTTCTGTTCATAGTGAGCGAAGTTAAAGGGGTCCTATTATGCCTATTTTCAGAGTTTTGATTGTTTTAAGGGTTGCACAACAATAGATGTTTTGCAAAAAAACATTATTTCCTGGTTCTACAAAGTCCTTCAAAATTACATAATGGGCTCAGATTGGTTAGCTGGCCCAGTGTGTTGAAATTGGCTAACTATCTAGTGTGCATTGTCCGGAAATGTCACAGAGTTGACATGGAGGGGTTGGGTTTAATCAAATTCTAAGGATCATGACATCACAAATCCAGGAAAAAGAGAGCTGTAGTTCCTTCCAGCTGTTTATTGCAGTCTTTAAAAAGCGATTGCAGTGAACATGGTAACTTAGCAGATATTGTTTATGCTCAAACAGCAACATTACACATGAACTAAAGTTGAAAACGTTTTCAGAAAATTTATAATAGGACCCCATTAAACATGTTCCTCTGTTTTCAGATGCTCTCACACTGATTAGCAGAGATGAGGTGGAGAGCAGCATCTTCTCCAAACAAGATGCAGACCAGGTGACTGACAGCTTCCTATCATATCATGTAACATTTAGAGATGAAGTGTTTATGAAGCAGCAGTCTACAGGTGTGGCCGTTGCATGATGTCATTCATCTAAGATGGTCATCGTCCAAGTTCTGTTGGTGATATGCTGCTAATGACGTGGTGTAATACTTTGCTCTGTAAGTTAACACTGTTTTTACTTTGTTAGTTTCTGGCGGTTGAGCAGAGGGTGGAAGTTCAGGTCAGCTCAGCACAGGAAGACACTGGTGATGTGGATGATCTGGTAAGTGTTTTATGTTTGTTTATCTGTTTTGATGAATCGCTAGTTTTGACAAGCATGTACAATATGGTGCTTTGGAGTATGTGTTGCCTATAACTGATTTTTATTGATTTGGTCTGAAAGTTTGAAAAATATAATTGCTTCAGTCATCTGTTTTTAGAGCAAAAACATGAAGTTGTGCTTTGAGTTGATAACTAATGTTTTTTTCACACAGCTGGACATGATGTAAAAACAGATCTTCAGACATCTTCAGGAGTTCTCTATCAGGTATCATCTCCTGAGTGGAACCCTGAACACTAAGAAGGTTTTCAAGAGTTGATCTCTATATTATCATGTGTTGCTTTCAGAGTTCTCCCTGTAATAAATGCTTCATAACTGAGGCTTTTTTGATTATCCAAAGAAAACTAAATGTACTAAATAAAAAACTAAATGTCTGTTTTTGTCATAACAGCAGAGATATTCAGATACTTAAAATAAAAGTGTAAACAAAATAAAATCTGTTTCATCATTATAATTTCCATTAGTCCTAAAGGAAAAATTCAGCTTTTAAACCAATAAATTGACAGACCTTATAAAGACATGAAAGGTAATGAAAATAACCTACTACAAAGTGAATGAAGCCCCTTTTTGTCTGTGCATGATCTGTTGAGAATGTCCTAATAGCGTTATAATCACAATCAGCAGTGTCTCTTTCAAAGCACATTACCAATTCAAATTTGTCATAAGCGTTCATCACTCAAGAAAGATCTCTCCCGTATACAACAGCGCTTCATAGTAACCACGTTTCTCAGGCTTCGAAAGGCAATTGAGACACTGCCATCAGATTCGAAGCCATGCCGCAGTGTTGCAGATCAACAGGGAGGAATCTGGCGTGATGCTGTGACTCCATCTGATGCAGGGACTCATAAACATCGCTCATAAACCCTCATTTTATGTGCAGTATGTCTAAGGTTGATGAATTGTAACGTCTTGGAAAACAAAAGGGATATAAAGAATTTTAGGCTGTTTGGTGCTGATGAGCTCTCAGTTTGCTTCTCCTCCCATCAGGAGTTTGAGAGAACATTTAAGCTCTTCAACCTCCCCCAGATCTCTGAAACATTCTGCAGCAGTTTAGTGCAGATGAAGCCCAAGTCTAAACCTGCTTAATCCAGCTGTGTGGTGAAGATACAGTCACACAGGCAGTTTCAATCAATGACACAGATCAATGTTTGTTGACTGACTTGCAGTGCTGTTACGTCACTATTGGCAAAACTGCCTATTTATAAAACAACACATACTGCATACGTACTGTTTATTCTCATTAGGTTCTCAGTGCAATAAAAACATCGGCTACATTTTTGTTGCCAAACAGTTTGTTTTCTTTTTATTTTAAGTGCACTTATTAACGATTCAGTATCATAGTAATTTGCAGTCATTTAAAAGCTTTAATTAGCTTTAAATGAGTTATTTGCAGCAGCTGGTTCATTTTCAAAAGTATTTTGCAGTTACAATAAGTGACTGATAAAGAAAAGTGTGTAAGAACTTCATACCGACTCCAGCTTTGCCATTGATTTTACTTTCTCACGAGAGAATCAAGGTGTTAAAAAAGTCACTTGTAGATTTTATGACATTCAGCAGATCACATCACTGCACAGAGAAATGTGAGGCAGAATGAAAGTCATCCACATCATGCGAACTGTCATAGCTTCCTGTCATATCTGTTTGACTTTTTTCATTTGTTTTTTTCCCCAAAGTCTTTTCTCTTATTTTGATTGATCATTCAGCTGCTGTAGTTTAGACATCTAGAAGAATCATTCATCAAAACTTCTCCAACTCTTTAAGTACCTCCTGCTGTGCACATCTCTTTAACTGTATTTGCATTGTTGGTGTAAGAATGAGGGATACGTTAGGCTCTAAGCATTACATGTATTAACGCATATACAAATTGTAAACAGACTGTAAATTAGAAATGTAACATAACAATAAAACAGTAAGACATAAGTAAACGTTCATTTCTTGTTGTATTTCTAATTCTGATCCATTTACGACAAAAATGACAGCACCGAGATCATCAGCTGGTTGAGCATTGTGTTAGCAGCGCAAAGGTTGTGGGTTCAATTCCCAGGGAACACATATTGATAAAGTGTATATCTTGAATGCTTTTGGATAAAAGCGTCTGCCAAATGTATAAATATAATTAAAAATAAATTATTATTAATCAGTATAAACAGTTCTTTTTCTATAGGTTATGAGTCTCTCTGCAGGCTTGTTTGTATATCAACAAATGTACCTGTATTTGTAGCTTCAAACACAGCTCATCCAATCAGAATTTAGAGTTGGAACTATTTCATATTTTTTGTACTATACTATGGAACTTGAAATATAATAGAAAGAAGCAAGTATTTTTATTTTAACAATAGAAAGAACTTTTAATTTAACATTTTTTCAATATGAGGAGAAAGTGTGTAGAGCGCTGCTTTGTATTTTATTATATAATTGCTATTAACTATCAGCAGCTGCACCTGTAGCACAAGGATAAATATATGAAGTACATTTTTTTTTAGAAAAGCGCGTGTGTGTGATAGTTTCTGTGAGCTGTGGGAGTGTGTGTTCAGACAGGTGGATTAAAACAGTGAGTCTGCACTATGTTCATTTTGAACCATTCTGCTGTTTCCAGATTGAAAAACTGCAGCAACCTGTAATGACTGTCATTTTAAACTTCAAACAGGAGCTGGAAGCCATCTGACAAGCTTTTTCTCTCTTCTAGCAGCAGTATTGAGAGGGAAGATGAAAGGAAACAGCAGAGACGGATGAATTTCATGCTGTTCTGAGCACACTGTAGATCAGATCTCTGGATGGCCGGTGTCAATTATGCATCACTAGTTTTCGGGTCTGTCTTTTGAAGCGTGGACTTCTCACATCTTAAACAGAACGCTTTCTGATACCTGAAGTTTGCACTCAAAGACCCAGATCAGCTTTGAGAAAACGGTGATATCAAACAGCTTTGCTGAATTGTTCCACATGTAAAGTGATGCAATTACAGATATAACAAAAATCAGCTTCTCCTGTAGTTTTCGCATGTGAAGTGCAAGCGACCCAGAGGAAAATTCTTCTGTTATTTACAGACTCAAGAACCTGTACATCATTTTCTTCCAGCTATGAGGAACCTGCAGAAGTCTGCATCGTAAACACGGGCAACACCAGCAAAGAAATGTGTCTGTACACAGTGAAAGTTTTCTGTGCGTATTTGACGTCTTTTTCAGCTGCATTAGTTTTGTAAGTATTTTCTTATTAACTTCTTTGGGTAAATAAAAGAAAACAAATTCTCTATGGAAAATAAATTCTTTTAAACAATTTTCTTTTGTTTTCCCTAGTTTTTGTTGATCATCCAGCCGGTGAAGTTCAGAAATCTGGAGGAGAGAATCATCCTCACTTCAATCAGATCATTGAAGTACCACCTACTGTATACATCACTAACTGTATTTGCATTGCACTGATACACTCACAGCCAAACGTTTGGACACACCTGACTGAATTTATATATCACATAATCCTAAAAACATTTTATCTTGAAAAGCCTGAAATTAGTTTTGTAGAAAATCTTAAATTACACCTTTGCAAGAATTTCTTAAAACTAAAAATCTATTTTTTCTAAAGTAAGGGATGAGTTGGAATAGACGGTGAAGGAAAAACAACCATCAAGTGTCCAACACACACGAGTACTCCAGTATCTCAGCACGAACCTCATGAATGTTTGTAAAAGTAGGGCTACTCTGAAGAGGCAAATATAAAAGATTTCTTGGACATGTTTTCACATACGTGATGTTCATACTCTTGAAACGTTCACTCTTATTCTCCTGTCTGCGCAGGTTTTAAAGATACTGAAGTAAAACGTGTGGATCTCAGGGGATCTGGGGGATGAGGTGGAGCAAATGACTTCCTGATGAGATCTGCAGAGATTTGTTCTGTAACTCCTGCATGCTGAAAGCAGCTGCTTAGAACTGAATTCTTCTGTGGACAAAGACCTGCAGGTTTCACCACAAAAGGTGAAGAACAATCCTCAAGATCATCTTGATACTTCAGAGACTTGATTCTACAAAGAAAATGGCCAAGAATCTCCATGAATCAGTTTTGAAGGTCCAAGAGACAATTGCGTGCAGATATTTGTCATTTCATACATTAATTTTATTTCTTTTTCAGTAGTTATGAAATAGCAACATGACAAAAATATGGATCTCAGCACACTATGTAAAAGTTGATACATTTGATAGAAATACATAATGGCAAAACAAGTCATCTGAGACAGAAGGTTATTTCAAAGGAAAATTTCACACAAAACTCAGTGTCATTTTCTTTACTGTACCTCCATCTCATTCCAACCCTGTATGTGTTTTTTGATCATCTAATGAAAATATTGCCTTCAGCTATGACTCCGACATCTTATTTGCGGCCTTGTATATTCAAACTTTGTCTTGTATATTCAAAAATTTGTCACTTCACATTGTCGAGAACCAATGGCAACAGGAAACCCTGCTTTCAAAAGCACCATTTTTTTAAAAGCTGTCATATGGCTTCAGATTATCTGTATATTTAGTGCATGACTTTTATTGATTGTTTTTATGATTCTGTATTGGTGAGCCGTAAAAGTCATCATCCACTTTCTTCTTTTGTGTTTCACAGATCATGAAAAATAACGTGGGGTTGGAACAACATGAGGGTCAGTAAAAATATTACTCATTTTGCACTATTCCTTTAAAAATCAAACCCAATTCAATTGTCTGGCCTTTAATTTCAAATCACATGTTTGTCTATGGTATAAACAGCTGGTAAATATAAATGTTTATGCTTCTAATTTTCTTTCATTAAGAGATAATGGTCCTGTAGTCAATGTGAAACTATATTAGAAACACATAATACTTCTGTCATGTGATGTTTTATAGAGAAACAGTAATGCAAAGTTAGGCTTCATTTTATCTACTGGGAATTGATTGGATCATGAAAAGTGGGCGTAACATACCAGAACTGAGCCAGATGATTGGACAGGAGGGGCTAGTGACATCAGCCAAAAGGAAGTCGTTTCAGAGGAAGACTATGTGATAACTGATGGACAGCACACAATAAAACCAGGTCAGTTTTGATTTCATGTTGAATTTAGGTGCCTAACTGAAGAGAGAACCTCCCAGAAACATCATCTGATGTTCAGTATTCTCACAAGAAGGGCATGAATATGAAAACATGCACTAACAGCAAGCAAGAGAGGGCGAGAGACAGACAGACAGAGATTTAAAGAGAGAGGCTGTGCTTCTCAGCTGATTAAGCTCAACAAAGACATGGCTGTCCTGGGTGGCATTTGTCAAAATGATGATTGACAGCTGCCAGTCATAATTAATAGACAGTGAAAGGGTCCACGTGCTTTATTAAACGTCTCTGGTGGTGCAGTTTGTATTACTGTAAACCTTATTTATCTAAGTATGTTTAGAACTTCAATTTACATCTTTATCATCATCGAGACGTCTTATATATTTTAATTGATCAGTAATTGACTGATCTTTGAGATTATTAGTAGTTGTTCCTGATTGGCTGATTAAATGTTGCCATTTTACCCAGTTTCAGTTACAAAACTGACTGACAACAAGGTCAATGTAGTGCACATATTCTGATTTAAATTCGGAGTGAATATTGTGTACTAATACTAATTGTGTACTAAATGACAGGTTCATTTTCTCAGTGAACTGTTTCTTTAAACGAATAAAGAAACAGTTCACCGAGAAAATGAACCTGTCATTTACTTGCAGATCATGTTTCTCATGGAAAACATTTTGAAAGGAAAAATTGTAACAAATCTTTAGGAAAAGACACAACGTCACCAACTTTTGGACGACAACGTTTTTCAGTGAACTATTCCTTTAAATTCAGCATTTGTTTGTAGTTTCATCCGCCTGTACATCCATCAATAACTTGTAAAATTGTATTGTGTGTGTGTCAGCATTATATACTGGTCACTCGCTCTTGGCATCAGCCATTTAAAAACCCATATCAGTCGACCACCAGTATCAACACAAGTCAAATAATTCATAGACTGTGTGGAAAGACTGAAAGACTGTCAGACAGCTGCAGCGCTGTGCTTGTTGTCTCTTTGTGCTGAAAAACGTTTGAGTCAACCATCGTAAGGCCTCCGGTCAATGTACTCAGACAGTGGTAACTCTCATAACTAGTTCTCTAGGTTTGGTGGTGTTAGCCGTGCTGTTAACGCTTGAGCTGCGCGGCTCGTGTGGCCGTAAGTGACTCAGTAAATGCAGGAAGTTGTACGGACAGTGCTGGTCGGGCAGAGTCGCCTCGTTGCTTTGGGCGTCACTCAGGTAGGAACCCGAGGAATCCGGCAGGGTCACTGCGGTGTCCGTGGTTGTACTGTTGTCGCCCACTTCGGGGGCTGGTGTACCGGCGGCAGCTGTCAGAGAGGAAGGTGATGGAGATATTTCCACTCCTGTTTGCTCTCCCTGGTGAAGGAGCGATCGAGTCCATTCCTCATTGTTCTTCAGCTCCTCACTGTCCCTCTTCTTGTCATAGTTTAAAACCTTCCACTGTTGATTGACAGCCTGCCATCGATGGAATATTCGAAACACGGACGGTCCCTCGTGGACTATTAAAGCTGCAGATGGGAAAATGTCATTCAGGTTATTTTACTTTAATAAACTTTAATAGGGTCCAAAATTACCTCTCACTAAATGTAAATAAATTCTGACCTGACATGAATGCAGTAATAATACACAGTTCACATGACATGTTTACGATATTATGAGTGATTTATTATCTGCCAAATCCATTAAAATGTCATGTATGTGGGCCTCGGTTCAGACTCACATTCAGTTTTGAGCAATGACGTGGCATATGACCGCACAGCAGTGTTTTTAAAAAGTCAAACAGTTAGCAATGATTTCAAATCCAGACCTCCTTCTGAAAATTTATGCTCTCCATAAAAATGGAAGAGAAATTGATTTTAGGCATGAAAAGTTTCCATGCTGTACACCGATACTATAGTACATTACAGTTCACAGTTCAGTATGTTGTGAACATACCGTATGTATTTCAAAGCATTTGATAGTAATGACCCATAAATCTTTAGGTTCCTGCTGAATGCACTGGCTGTGGAAACCTCATCTAGTGTTCTGTTTGAGATAACATTCATCCTTTCTCCTGCACTTTACTGATTTATGTATTTTCTTCTTACTTTTCTTAAACTGCAGGAAATACTAATTAGGGCACAACCTTGTCTGGCCCTCTTCCTCATTATTTAAAAAACTTTCAGTCCATTTGTCCAGGGTCACCTGACTTCTTCAGGTCTGAGTTTTGACATGTTCTCTGTAGAAGGCTGATGACCCTTCCTGGCCTTTCTTTTCAAACTTTATTTGTTCATCTCTCACTTCCTCATTAACAATCTCTTCTACTTTTATCTGGTTCTTGTTTCTTCACTTACTATCATGTTTAAGTCAATTTCTAATTATAACTGTTGTGTATTAAATGATCTTTTCCAGAAACATTTTTTGTTATGCTGGTTGAAAGTCTCTTCACATCGTAATAACAAGCACTATTGTAAGTATAGGGGTATACATATATTTATTTATCATCTGTATCATCTGGAAGGCGTAGGACCATAAAATGTTTGTCCAATCATTGCATTCGGTCTGAATTCAATAATAGGATGTTCTACTCTCTTGTCAAACTATGTATTTGCATACCTCCGCCCAGTATTAGAGGAGGCGTGGCTTGGGAGAGCGCTCTGAAGGGAGGCTGGGATCTTATGCTTTTAAAGCTAGCTTGCTATTGCTAGCCTGACTGAAATTTCCCACCTTACCTTTAATACTTTATAGTATGAAATTATTTATTTTGTATATATTTTTTATCAACATTTCTCTCGACACGTAGTGCATTCTGGGATTGCCTTTTCTACATCACTCTCAAAATATTAGAATTATAAGATAAGTTTTGCAATTGCTCTTACAGAACGATGTCTTAAAATGCTGTCTACATACTGTGGGCAGCTCACTAGGTTTTGAAACGGAGCCAAAGCTCCTGCTAATAAATTTGTTTTTATATGCCATTTGGACAAAGACAAACAAATTGAATTATTCATCACTCATTGATTTCTTCTGGTTTCTGTTTATGCCCATATGTGAGTGTGTGTGCATGAGCGTATTTCATAAAATATATGAGGATTTGCATTTGGTTGAATACACTGGGAGTTCAATGGCTCATTTTTAATGTACTGTGGAGGTCCTCAGTCAGTCATGGGAGTCGCTGTTAGATTAATGAGTTAAACTTGTGCTTGTTTTGACTTTTAAATCTGTTCCTTCTTATGGGCTTTTATTTTATGTTTCCTAAGACCATGACTGACGCATGATCACGTGTTGTGTATGTTTTGTAGTATGTTATCTTGTGTTATCTTATGTCAGTGTGTCAATATTCTGTAAACTTGTTTTCATCGTGATGATTAAAGTTAATGATGAATCAAATTTTTATCAAGTTTTTACTTATGAAAACATTCAGAACTCAGAACGTTCTTTATTCGAACTTTTGTTTTTGATTCTGAGCTGAAACATGTTCAGTCTCCAGCTGACTGAGGTCTCTGCTTGCTCTTAATATCATTGGTTTATAATATTTTGAACACACAGTGTGTGTGTGTGTGTGTGTGGGGGGTAGACATCATTATCAGGGAAGAAAATGTAATAATATAAATTATGACCCCTTTAAACCAGTTCAGATCAGGTTTGAGTCCCTCCTGATTCAGACTCAGTGTTTCCGCTCCACATTTTCTGTGATGTACAGAACAGTTGAGCTGAAAGCTTTATTTCACACCTCACTAACAAGACTTAATCAAAGAGAAAACTATGAAAATAAAAGTCAAAAACCACTGCAGGACTTTTCACAGGGGTGGGCAATGGAACCAGAATCATATGTATGAGTCACTTTTATATCCCAGTATAGTTAATTTTGCTGGAAATTCAATGTGAATACAGATTATACATTAAATAACCACCTTGCAATGCATTTGTTAGGATACATACTGTCTACCGGGTATAGCAAAATGTCTGTTATCATTTCATATTGATGGATGATTTAAAATGAAACAGAATTAAGTTCAAGATGAACTACACACACAAGTGTACGCACCGATGCAGACGATGTCCATGAAGCCGTACATCCCATAGCAGATCTGGAACAGCAGGTCTTGTCGTTGCCACTTGGCTGACGGGCTGAGAGACGACCAGACCAGCCATGAGATGCTGGCAATCAGAAACAAGGAACCCAAGATAGCTGCTGCTATCTGAACCTTCTCTATGACTGTGAGGGAAATAGCCTGCCACTTGATTGATTGAGAGAGTGTGTGTGAGAGAGAGGAAGAGAGAGAATCGTGAGAGTCATGAATACCATCTTTTGTATTCTGATGTTTTGAGGTCGGGATCAAGAACCGATTCTTAGTCAGAAATGATTGTTTTACAATTTTATAACATTCTGTTCTCTGTGTTTTGTAATGCTTTTATGGTGCTTTATTTCTGTGAGCACAAGATCAGAGCAGATGTAACTATGTACAAGACAGAGTCCTACAAGACACACAGTATCTAAACCGCAGGTAAGTATCAGATCTGTCCTCAGAAACTCTAGATCTGATTTCATTTTTGTACAGTATGTTAACCTGCAGTAATCACTCAGGGTGATGCGAGAGCACAGTATATGTACTGGTTCATTTTATTAGATATACATAAATAAGGTTTAAGTATACTTAATGTATGTAAAGTATACTTGTATACTTTATGTAGTAAGGATACCAATATCAATGTACTAGTAGTATACTTTTGTGTACTATTCCAGTACTACTCTGGACAAAATCAACCCATTTTTTAGTTTATATAAGTAAACTTTAAAGTACACTTTGTGTAAAAGTAGTAAACTGGTAAACAACTATGTTTTTCTGAAAATTACATAAAAAGCAGACTGAAAATATGCTTTATTTTTAAAGTATACTAATAGCACACTTGAATAAACTTCATTTTTGTAAGGGTTATCATTCCCATCTCTATTTCACTATTTATACTTGGCCTAATTTTGCCAATCAGTGTCTTCTTGTCTAAAGCTCTAAAGATCTTGTAACCCTGAGTGTGAATGTTTGCCAGTGTTTTACCTGCAGCGGGTTCTTGGTGCTGATGGCAATGACCTGATACTTATAGTAACACAATTCACAGGCCCAAGATCCTCTCTCACTAATCCACTTAATAAGACACGGCTGGTGGGTACTGCGGACCGACCCACTGCAGCGACACGGGCTCAGCAGCTCCCCCTGACAACACACACACAAGCTGTGAGTAATATCCTACTAACTCTGCATGAGGACAAGACATAAGGGACACTTGTTAACATTTCCAAACGTACATCAAAAATTTACATTTCAGTCTCTGTAAAGAAAAAATGAATATCATTTGTTTAAATTCCAGAAAGCTCCTCTCTTCTCTGTGACACTTTCAAAAGCAAGAAGCATTTTGTATTTATACCAATTATTTTCTCATCTATTAATCATTTTACAGTTTTATGTTGCTCTCAGATACTGCAGTTTCAGTAGAATAAAAATACAAATGTGAAAATATCAAAACAAATTGGGCATCTTTATTGTGGACTGAATCTCAGGCTTTGGAGTCTGTAGTTTTATTTACTATAACCTAATAGAATTAAAATATTCTAAAGCCTGAAACATTAAACAAATTAAGTGCTGCACAATATGGAAGACTGACTGTTACTGTATCAGACTGGTTTGATCATGTCTCAGTAAACTGACAGATTGCTGTGCACTGTGTGCAGAATCACTGTGGCTTTCATGCTGATAATCTCAAGGTGAGAATCAGACTAAATTCTGAGCCAAGAATACTGAGGTTTAAACACATTGAGCACACTGTATTAATGTCTTGCGGGCTATTGAGTGGTGATTTTCATCTGCTTACCGTTTAAAGCAATGGATTAGTTGTTGGAACACAAGACAAAATATATGCACACTGATTTCACTGACAGGCCTGAATAAGTTGCTAAATTAGCTATTTTTAAATTAGAGTATTTTTAAACTAATGAAATATACATGCTGTGTGCTGCTTTCTCTTTGATTAGGGCAGATCCGACATCAGATGCTAAAGGGCTGTGTTCCAAACAGAAAGAAGGTGCCTTACTGCCCGGTAAGTCAATGACTTAACGGACAGTTTTTGTGCGCAGCCTCCAATGTAGACATGCTGTATTGTATATGTCCATAATTGTAAGATATTGCATTTGCCAGTTTTCTCATTTTTGATATCCAGAGCTGTTAGTTCTTACACATTTGCGATATGCAAAAAATAACAGACAATAATCCAATCTAACACTTGCCTACATAGGCAGCATTAACAGAATTATACTGCCTGATTATACAACTTATTCACATGGCAACATCACATGTACCCTTTGTGCAGAAGACAATCCAAGCAAGAATTGTGACAACCTCAGTTTACCTAAAGTATTAATAAAAAATATCTACTTGTATTTGCATGCATGCATTATAATCTAAACTGGGTCAGGCACAGTGTGTATTGCAGAAATGAGTGTATATATTCTGAAGAGAAACCTGATGAGGAAGTTCAAGTCTTTGTTTATATCCTGAACAGCATCTGATGGCACGGATGTTTGAAAAAAACTCCATCTTGTAGTTTGTTAGCGTCACATAATAGTTACATAATAGCACACTTAAAGTATGTACTACTGGACTGTGCTATTGCTCTCTGCTCTCTGAGCATTCATGTTTGCTTTTGCATGCTACAGTAATGTATGTTTCTTGCCATGTAAGCAGCAGAAAGCCACTTAGACAAAGATTATAGAATTAAAAACATGTCGCAATTCTGTTCAAATGAATGGGGGAAAATGCAGGGCTCAATATGGCTGCTTTAGCCAATGAAGCGCCGCCTTCTAGTAGAAAGAGCCGATCACTAAACACTAACATTCTCCGACGAAGGAGCTTTGAGTCTTGCGCGACGTACTTGATAGTTTTTGTGCATGCGTAGCTGCAGTGATTTGGAAAAAGAAATATATATAACAGTTGTCAGTATATATCATGTTTTGAGATATCTGTCTTCCTTCAAGCAGATAGGACTTGGTCTTGTGTGACTGAAATAGCTGCCCCGAGGCGTTGCAAATATATCCGCAGAGTGCAGAGACTTTCCTTAAAGGAGCTTTAGTTTGGAAGACAGCCTCAAGTGTTTATGACTAGACTGGGTTTTGTCGTTATGTTTAAGTGAATCTCAGGTCTGCTGCTTGTACATGCCAGTGTTCAGTGAATGTGTGTGTATGTCGTCTGACTGTCGTGTCTGTGGAGCGTAACTGAAGTGTAGACAGGAGAACAGGTGCAGCACTGCAGGAGACTCACCTTCCACCAAACACGCAAGCACTGATGCTAACATCATGCTGAGAAACATAACCACTCACACACACAACAAGCGTCTTATTTCCTCTGAGAAACAGTTGTTATGTTTCATGTTTCTTAAGCCCATAACACACTTGAAGTTAAGATGAATCCAGAACATCTAAAGTAAAACATTTATACATTGGTTTTCCTGGCGTTTCCCCAAGAGAGGACTGCATTTCTCCGAAGTTTCTCCTTCACAGCTCAGAAGACTTATCTTTGAGGTTTCAGTTAAGTTGTTCTTCAATTTGTTAAGAGAAATACAAACACAAATGAGTCCAAGAGTCCAAAGTGAGATCTAGGTAGTTAGGTAGTTAGTGGAACGTTTTAAAAATGTTACAGAATTAACAAATGTTTGAATAATATTCTTATAACCAAGCGATCTGAACATTTCTAGAACTTTCAAAATAACATTTTGAATGTCTCTGTTACTTAATTGAAATGTTAGGGAAACATTCTTGCAACCTAAAATTGTCAGCTGGGAATCTAGATAAAGCACATATAAACTTACTGGGGTCATTTTGCTCAGGAGAACACATCTGAGCTACATTAGCCGTCAGTATAGAGCACAATTTAATCTTTATTTAACCTGATTAATGTCTAGGAGAAACAGTTGAGTTAGTAAAGAGATCTGGTTTGTAGTTTTTCTTTCCTTTTGGGTCCTTTCAGCCAGGAATGTCAGTTAGAGCCGCCTTGAGCTCAACTGAACGTGACAATTACATAAGCACGACCCCGATGCTCCTTCAGCCAAGAGGAGCAGTAGCTCCATCACAGCATCTAGAGGAAATAGAAAGGGAGTGTTGGTACAGACACAGGTCCGTCTGCAGATGGACATGGTGGGAGTGAGTTGGCCGGACAGTATGAGGAGAGCAGGAACAGCCAATGGGATGGAGGCAGCGCAGGAGGAGATGGGGAGCGCGTCCAAACCTGCAGCCTAATCCACCTCAGAGTTCTCAGGGCGGCAAGCGAGCAGCAGAAATGTGAGTCTCATTACAACTGTGACAATCTGTTTCACTTACTCCTGTTCCTAAACCGCACTGACACCACAGCCTTGTTCACACTGCAGATGAATGCAGTTTCACTCCTGTTTCTAGAGTACACACAGAGTTCAGTTATTTAAAGGAGTAGCCTAAACCAAATTCTAATCCCAGCTGCATTCTACACTTAAATTCACTGTCAATAATCTAAGATAAATAATAGCACACACATTAAATCTGTGTAGTGTGTAGAGAATAAACTGAAGAGCTAGTTAATACACTTAAAAATAAAGATGCAAAACGAGTTCTTCTCAACGATGCCACAGAAGAACCGATTTTGGTTGCTTATAGAACAGTTCAGTCCAAGTTCTTAAAATAACCATTTCTGTCTTACACTTTTTATAGTCTGTAAAACCTTTTTCCACTACAAAGATGCTTTTGTGCAACAGCTGGCTCCTTATGGAACCATACAGCCTAACCAAAGATTAAAGGAACTTCTATTTTTAAGTGTGTACAGAAAAACAACTTTTACATCAACACTGTCACAGTAAATGCAGAAAAAGCCACACCCATTCATACACACAGAACTAATGTGGTTTGATCTGCTTTATGCTCTAAGCTTTACACTTTGTATGAATTAGATGTTAAAAATTAGGATGTCTGCAGAATTTACAATCTGTCATAAAAGGTCCTTAACATCCCTAATAAACATTACATACATCAAACCCTTTAAACTTAAAATCACACAATTAGGAAGGAAAAACTCAAAGCAAATGCAGTAAACTGGAAAACCAGTTAATGATGATGCAGTAATCTGCATGCATTATTCTTGCCACAGTGCATGCTGGGAAACGGAGACTAGCTTCCAGCACCACAAATATCACTATGGCTCTCATCCAAAACCATGTGAGCTGCCTACCTAGGCAGCATTTTAAGGAAACATACGCATACTCCAGACATGAAGACTGTTCCAGCACAAATGCTAGAAGACTTACTTCCACATAAACTACACAACACTGCACTGGAGTTAATTTGTTTTTGTGGTTGTTGTTTGTACTTTGGTGGTAAAAGAACACATAGGTCTAAGGTCAATGTAGTAAGTTATAAGCAAAAATAGTCCATACAACATGGCAGACAAAGCTATGAAAAAACTATAGAATATATTAAAAAAATGGATCTACTACTATATATTTGTGCTTTATGTGTACTGCTCTTTTACTGGTAGCTGAAAGCATTACCAAATTAGGCAAAATATTTAATGAATCAACACACATGGGCTGAAGTGGCACAATAATTAACAAGTGAAATTAAAAATGGCACATCAGGCCATTATGATTTCCAGTTTCTGTTGTAAAGGGCTCCTGTGTGCAGTGACTCTTCAGTTTGAGGTGAAAGTATGTCAGAGTTATTGTGTGGGCAGACGAGTTTTCATTATAGTTACAGAGTGAACCTAAAGTACCTCAGTCAGATTGTAACTCCCCTGTAAACTGTGTCAAGCGTGTGCCGTCCTGAATTATGAATAAGTATGACTCAGAAATAAACATCTAAGCAATGCTGTGTGAATGGAGACTCGAGTCTCAGAGCTACACTTCAAGGAGCGAGAGAAACCGTGTCACTGATTGACACTGTTTCAATTAATATGAGCTGATTAATATGGACACTCCGCCACACGGCTATTTAAAGGCGGATGAAGACACGTCACAAAGAGAGCTCGCCAAATACATTTAAAAATGATATTCAGATGAAAGCAGGAAAGTTGTTTTTAAACTGCTTTAAGGAACATTTTTCATCAACATTTTGCTTCCCATGAGTTTCTTTTAAAAGCAGAAATGTAATTTTGAGTTGCCTATGTAGGGTAGGCAATTTCGGGAAGGCTAGCAAGAGCAAGTTTTGATCCCTCCCTTCTCTTCCAGTATCTAATTATTTTAATATTTTTAGGCCTTTTTACTTAGTGATTGCTATCAGGATGTAAAGAGAATTTCGACTAGCATAACAAAAAATGTTTCTGAAAAAATCGTCTACCCAGCCGTTAAATTACAAAAATATATTAACTATTACTACAAGATTAACAGCACACAAAGTAAATCGATTTTAATTCATCAAATGTCTATAAAAATAATTTACTTGGTTATAATTGAGTTTCGGAGTCCATTGTGTTGAAAAGTGCTGGTGCAAAATTTGTCTGCAGTAATGCCCCTTTTCATATTAGGCAGAATTATCCATATCATAGATCATATCAGACCCATTTCCAGTATCAGTTTAATGTTAAGTAGGTCATTTTAGTAAATGTGTCGATCTGATTTCTAATTTGGTTCAATGTGAATGAAAATATCATGATTAGAAGAGATTTAATATTCTGGTTTTAAGGGAACTGAAAAGGAACAGGCTGTTCACTTTTTCTGAATTATTATATTATAGTTAATTTGTTTTACTGTACTATTTATCTATATATCATTTATTTATCTATTAATACTATTACTGTTACTCTTACTGTACTTATGATTGGGGATTTAAATAGTGTTATTTACACATAGAGGATCTGAATAAGTGTTATGATTGACATTTGTCCTGCACTATTTGTATTACAGACAGGAATGAAACATCCAGTCATGTGGCTTGTGAAGGAGAGATAAGCTGTTACTGTTCTGACTTATTTTTAACTGAAAGACAACAAAACAGGCACAGAAATCCATAGACTTACACTGTGGCATATCTAAAGACCGGGATACCCTACAGACTTGAGGGTGGGGTCCTTTTAACCTGGGACAGCAACTAACCAATCACAACACCCTAACAACTGCATAGCAATGTGTTAAAAACCATTATAACACCTTAGCAACTGCATAGCACTGACAAGAACCCTTGTATAACAGATTCATAATGGCAAGTTAAACATGGGCAGGGATGTAAAAATACAGTTTGCCAGTACAAACAAACAAAAATCTGAACCAATAATGTAGTGATATTAAATATATGTGTCCCTCCTCACATTTATACATTTTCCACCTCATGTAAAAGCCTTTGGAATTCTGCTGCTTTACTCTCAGCTGCACTAAAGAGGCAGAATGAATTGAATCTGTCATAAGTAAGAGAATATATGCTGAGAGAGGGGCAGCCTTTGACTCCTAATGATACACAAATGTACTCCACAACAAAAGGCGCCACATAAGACAGCCTGAAGCTATTCTGAAATACCATTTCCCATCACTGGCTTGCTGGAGGGACACAGAGTATTTGGGCCTCTATTCAATGTGATGCGAATGTAATGTGGCAGAGAAGTGGCGTGTAGACCTGAGAGAGGGAGAGAGAGGGAGAGAGACTGCACTAACATGTCTCCACAGATACTGGATGCAAGAAATGTTCTTATCTGTTGTAGCCATAAAAGTGCAGAAAGGATGTGGTAGGCATTCGATTTTGTGTGTTTTTCTGAAGCTTTTTAATTCATGTAATTTACCGTAGTCAGGGTCTAAACAGCTGCCATACTGTGTGATGGGCAAAAAGTGCTTTGAATAAATACATTTCTTACTTATTACAAATGATGTTTGTCCCTGTCACAGTGGGAACATTTAGCAGTTTTTTTCTCGCCTATTTGTGACAAGCATCTCTAGCCATTAATTCATTCACATCATCATATTCAATATCCAGAGCCAGTAACACTGCACCTGTCACAACAACCTAAAGACATATCACCATTTTCTATCTCAGATTTTCTTTTTAGTGGCTCCATGTGAGGAATATTTCACTGTGTTTGAATGTTTATAGGAATATTTCAATGTGTTACATGGAGTTGTAGACAGAAAAGACAGATAAACTTCTGATAGTAAAACTTCCCTGGTAGAAAGTTTCCAGGAATTTTGGAACCTTAACAGAAATGTATAGGAATATTTGAAAATTATGAAGACAATTCATATGTTGAGAAAGCAAATAAGTTTACATTTTTGTTTGTATATGACACAGTTAGTTAAAGTTTGTGAAATGTCCAATTAATTCCCTTTAATTCACGTAATATTCCAACTTGAAATAGTTTCAAATTTCCCCAGCTTTCCAACCCTTCCTTCCAATAAAGGAAGCGCATTAAATATATATTAAAGTTCCTTGAGTGCTCAGATAGGATATTTCAGACTCTTTAAAGGTGCCTAGAGGTTCTCCAGAGTGTTTAAACAGTGAAACATGAACTGCAAATTGTGCCTTGAGAATCTTTTAATTTTGACAGTGTATAGCTGTTGCAGTAGTGTAAAAGCCCTGCCTGTCGCCCTCTGAAACACAGCTAACAATCCTGCTGAGCTTCATCCTAAATCTCTGTCTGTTGGCATTGTAGTACAAAGGCCAGAGTGGAAAGTCTCTGGGGTAAGAGCGTGTTGAGTCTGTGTGCGTGTGAACGTGTGTAATTCTACAGGGACCCCAACAGCAGACTGATTCCCACAGAGCAAAGTGTCATGCTGTACTTCTCTCTCTTCAGATGGTGAAGCCACTGAATCTGTGTCTCTGCGGTTTTAAAAGCTGACAAAACAACAGAGAACACTACAGATGTAATAAAGGTATATTCTGGGTTCAGTTTAAGTTAAACCCTTTCAACAGAATTTGTGCCATAACACAAATGTAAGTAAGTTTTATAAATGTTTAATCAAATAGTTTTTGGAGCTTTTAAAGGATACTTGCAATTAATGGACTTTGGACTGTGCTCTTCTGGTGCCATTAGCCAATCACGAGTCACTCATGACCTCATTTCCTGTGGTGATTAGTCACATGACACTAAGGGCTCAGGTCATTTTCATTAAGATAAATAGGAATGCTCATGGATTCTGGTGTCTTTGAATGTATCATTTGGAAGTTACCAGTTGAAACATTGAATATGACAAAAACCCAAAAGTTTACAGCTGTGGACATATTCTGTACACTTTTCAAAAATCTACAATATCTTTTAAAATATTTTCATACATCTTTCTTAAATAATATTTAAGATACATCAGCAATTTTGTGAAGATCAGATTGCTAAACTGAGACAAGAAACTGAACTGCACCAAAAAAGCAAAGTTTTGTATGCTATCAGTTCATATAAACACATACGAACTGATTTATTAATTACACATTAATAGGACATTGCTGCGTGATAGTACTCAATGTAAGTGTTTTAACGAAATGTTGTCACAGCATCTGCCACCATCCCAATGAACCAGTGACAAGTGTTCCACAGAAACTTGCCTTCATCCGAAGCCCTGTTATCCTCACCTTTAAGACATCAGTTCATTTCTTCACGCTGAACACAGCCACATATAACGAGAGATTTTATCACTGGAACAATTGTCTGCAATCATTCCCTTGGGTCTTACACTTATTTTCCTGTACTTTACACTTACAGCAACATTTTTAAGAGCTCATCCTGCTTGCTTCAGGGTAACAATCTCATGATTGGATGAGCAGGATGATTGAGTTAAAATCTGAACTGAGGAAGTGTCATTTAATGAAGCCGTTTATAAAAACACTGAGTGCCTTAGAGGGACGTTTTCTGATTCATAAACGGGGTATATACAATTTCTGTGGCAAACACAGATGTCACTCTCTTCATCAAACGAGACTCAGCATCTCAGCTACAGAAAGACATTTTCACTGTTAGAAAGATACAGCTCATTAAACACACTCAGACATTTCTGCCATACTATAAAGGGTTAATTTTCAGAACCTGCCATTAACTAGTCTGTTGTTGGGTTTCCAGCTATATGTGAAATAATTCATGAAAACGCAAAAATAATTCAAGTAATTCGGACACTAAAACTGGTATCCACTATTTGAAAAAACCTGCATTTGTGTGATTGGACAGATATAGCCCTTGTGACAACTACCTACTGATAGGGAATGTTCTAAGAACATTGGCTAACGTTCTCTAAAATTTCTCTTAAAGTTATCAAAAATGTATTTTTTTGCAGAAACATTAGTAGAAACTTTCTGAAAGTTTAGAAAGTTGTTATATATTACATATATCAAATTCGTTATTCTTACGTTGTTAGAGGAACATTGTTTTGAACGTTCCTAGAACACTCAAAATAAGATTTTTAATGTTTTTGTAACTTAATGGAAATGTTTAGGAAACATTCTTACAACCTAAAACTGTAGCCCTGGTCTCCCTGTATTCGTTTTTTTCCTTTGGGCATTGTACTAACTAATCATCTGTATGCACTTTGCTTCTAAGCCTCTCAGGATGAATGTAATGCATCCCTCTCTGTTCACCTGGGTCAGGTTACTTTCTTTCAGCACAGACGAAGGCACATCTCAGGTAACAGAAGCTAGTTTAGCTTTTTTACTTTGTTTTCTGTGGTTCACACCTTGCCCCAGTTTTTTAATTTACTCTGATTTTGGCACCTCAAATGTATCACTGAAACAAGTGTGAAATAAACGTATTTCTGTTGTAAATGCCGGTGAATCACCTTCCCTTTGGGTAATGATGGTGCAGAGGTATTTGAAGCCGAGTCTGATTTGCATATACTCATGCATGATTCATAAGCTCTGCTCTGAGCTACAGTTTTGCTGCTAAAACAACAAGCATTAAGAAAGGTAAATACTCCTCTGCCAAATGAAAGGCCATGACCCTGCAATGATGAGGTTAATTTAAACACGCTCCACGCGCCTAACACTAATGCTTCTCCAATGGTTCTTTAAAGAAGCTCTGGTCCAGCAAAGACGCCCCTTAATATCGAGAACCATTGTGTGGATTCAGACTTGGATAGTTCTTTCAAGAATGAAAAGGTTCTTTCACAAATATATATATTGTTTTAATATATAATACATATGTATATATTGTTTAAGCACCAGCACATAGTTGGAACTACAGAATAGAAACTTTAAAGGAATGAACCAAAAAATTAATGAAATCGAACAAGTCATGCACATTTCTATAGTTATTGTTCATATGTTTTCTAGTTATGCTCGGCTCTGTTTCACTGGCTATAACGTCTCTGCAAATGTTGTTTTAACTGGATTAGAAATTGTCTCATAAAAGTGCAGTTCTGAATACAGTTTCTGAAGATGCCACTTGTTTTGCCATCTTATGTAACGCATTCAGATTTTTTGATGCAAATGTTTTAGGGGAGCCACTAAACAATATGAATCATGAACACCTGCTTTGCTGATTTGCATGGTTACCTGTTCTGGCCCTTGGAAACATATCCTGCACACGGGGGTCCCCTCCGCGTAACTGATGAAGGAGAACCGGTCGTCCCTGCGGTCCTTGGAGAACTCGAGCTCCGCTGCGGCACCTGTCCACCCGGACGCGTCTGCGGTTGCCTCCGGCCCTATAGTGTCCTCCGTGGACGGGGTACTCCAGTGTCGGAGCCGGTGGGCTCGTAGGGTATTGTTATTATGCGAGGCATAAGGGGTGATTCTGGCCGTTTGTCCGCTCATGGGGCTTGTGGGAGCCTGTGGCCGGAGCAGAAACACCTTCAGGTCGCTGAACAGAACGCAACAGCGGCTTTTCAGCATGCCGTGAGCCCGCAGCAGTCGCTCTTTACCCAGGAATGGAGGAAAAACAAGTCCGAAAAGGCGATGGAGAGGCTGGATTCGTGCACGAACGAAGTTCTGGATGCGATTTGCGGAGGAGAATTAATGCACACACGCCATGATGTTCTCCAAACTTGTTGGTCCTTCAAACGCACGCATCACCACCGTCTTCAAGTCAATTACTCGTCGTGGGTTCATCAAACATTCATTCCAGCTGCAGAAGGTCAGTAAGCAGGTGTCGAAAGCCATATGATTGTTCAATGCATCAATGCATCCCCGCTGAGTTTGTAATCCAGCACCTGTCCGCCTAAAGGTGAAGACCAGACTGAATGCTTCCAGCCAGCATGTCACATCAGTGTCAATCATTTAGATAAGGTCCACGTTCAGAAGATTCATCTTTAAAGCTCTTCCAGGCTTATGCACCGAAAGGTTAACGCAAAAGCGAGCCCTGGCTGTGCCAAACATTTATGCAAGGCGATCGAGGTGATTTTTGTGATCAAATGTTATTACGGTGCAGTTCATGAATCTGCTCTGAATGGCACGCCGTTCCGGGTGTTAGATCCGGACGCTCCCCGGGCCATCAGATGCTGCGCATCGTCTTCGCCGTCGAGCCGTGCGGTTCCGGAGCATCATTCATCATGGGGACATGATCCAACACGCAATGAGTTTCTTTCTTCCACATCCACGAGCATCGGCCGGACGGGTCGGAGCGGATGCGGCGGTTCCAGCACGCTGCTTCCCGGGACAGACCACGTCACGCCGCGGAGTGATGCGGGAGGAGGAGGAGAGGACGGGCATCACTCTGAAAGGAAACACACAATGATTTTCTGGATTTGATCCAGTTTAACAATGAAATGATGCTTTATTTTGACTTTCAGCTCGTAGAGAACGATAGACTTTCACAACGCTTTACTTTTATCCTCACTTCGTTGGGGTGGTTGTGTTGCTTTACCTTCTTTTTTGTTGTTTTATTGTTTTATTTATATATTCTATATCTGTGCAATTATATTACATTGTTAATATTACCAGTTAGGGTGCAGCCCGTGTTTTACACGTGAGATCAGACATTGAAAACAGGATAATGGTCCGTGTCTCTTGAATCGATGCGATCATTTCTATAATTTTTATTTTCATATTAGCGATCATTTTTTGCACTGTTTGTGCAGACATGAATGATTTCTCACATCTTTCGGCTTGTTCAGAAGAGTTGCTGTTTCAGATATGACTTTTTTGGGTTTTCACCTGTCGATAAAAGAGCCCCGTTGATTTGGACCAGGATGCAAACACCATAGCAACACTCAGGCCATCTTAGAAAAAGCATAATGATAATTGTAATAATAATTATTAATAAACTTAAGACATAGGGACATAGATTCCCTCATTCCCATTACAACTGTTGGGATGTCATGTGTTATTTAAAAACAGAAATACTTATCTATTAATAACTTTATTATGGTGTATATTTATTATGGTTCAGATTCATCCAGTTACTACGCTTTAGATGTTTCTAAACGTCATTCATTTCAAACCAAGTGACGTCACTAAACCACCCTTGTGTGCACTGAGATGAGTATACATTATATACCCATTATATAGAGTATACACTTGTATACATTATATATTCATTATATACATTATTCATATACATTATATATTCAATGTAGATTTGAGCTGTTTTGTGAATATTTTGTTTACTTATGTAATTTAATGGCAGGCGCCCATTGTGCCAACCATGTTGACGCAAAATTCAGTGTGTGTGTTGAATGAGCTGCACCTTTCTTAATAAATAATAAATACAGTAATAAATACAGTAAATGTTTTATACATTGTTTTCTGCGGTCATGACTTTAAGGCTTGTATTACGAAGGCAGTGACGCTATGCTGTATAGCTTTGCTATATGCTGTAAACGCATAGGCTTCTCTTAGGTTTAAACAATGCAGTCGATGAATATTAAATATGAAATATGAAATATTAAATAAATAGGCGTGTTAATCCTCGGTTCCGCCCTACCGTCAAATCTCGCTTCCCATTGGCGAACGGTAACGTCAGTCACGTCGCAGCCTCTCACGTACGTCATGTCGTCATATCCTGTTACGCACCGCGTCGTTTGAAGTTGCGTATGAAGTTTAGCTTGTTTATCCATCACTTATTATTTAGACTGTCATTCATTTCTGCTCGGTTTAAATAATAATACACATTAAAATGGAAAATTAAATTAAACACTTAGCGATTGTTAAGCACTCTACGGTCTTCATTTTGACCGAATTTAAAGCGGTGGACTGGGGAGATAACAGCAGGAGCAGCATTTAAGCTAACTGTAAACATCTTATCTTAAACATCGTTTATTTTATATGCTGTACTGATTACACATATCTGTGGAAGGATAATAATAAAGACCGGCGTGTTTGTTGGTTTTGCGAGGAAATGGTAACTGTAGGGCTTGAGTTGTGAGAGCTGCAGTAATGTCTGTGAGTTTAACTCCAGAGCAACAGAGGCGCATCGAGGAGAACAGACAGCGAGCTCTGGCCAGGAGAGCCGAGAGACTTGCTCAGGAAAACGCCCAACTGCCCCCTGTATCTGCCCCAAACAAACCCCCACAGCCCTTTACGACAGAAGGTGAAGCCAACGATAAACAGAGCCGCATCGAGGAGAACAGACAGCGAGCTCTGGCCAGGAGAGCCGAGAGACTTGCTCAGGAAAACGCTCAGCTGCCCCCTGTATCTGCCCCAAACAAACCCCCACAGCCCTTTACGACAGAAGGTGAAGCCAACGACCAGCAGGTGTTTGCATCTGCTCGGATACATGCATGTACGGCTGATAGTGGTGCAAGGCAGGTGGGCAGCAAGAAACTTCTGACTGTTTCATGTTTATCAGTTTTATCTGTATCTAACTAAATTAGCTGGAGTATGGTGCCATGAACGGTTGTCATGCACAATGGACTTGATGTTAAAACAGTAGAAAAATCTCTCTCTCTCTCTCTAAGGCTTGTTTTTGTCTTTGCATGGTCAGCTCACTGACAATACAGGCCCTTTAACGAAAGCAGAACCTCAGACATCCAAAACTGCTTCTGCAGCCTGTAGCTTTTATGGACAGATGGGCAAAACACCTACAGGAGAGAAGAGAGCATCACAAGTGCCTGAAACTGGGGGATGTGTTCCTGCTAAAAGGCCTCTGGTGTCTGTTAAAGGGCGGTGTGTGCCGCATTCAGACAGCCGGTTCAGAGTGGAGGTTGGTTATCATGCTGAGCTCATCGCCGTGTTTAAAAGCATTCCTTCCAAGAGCTACGGTGAGTGTAGATGACATGCATGCTGTTGGGTTTATAGTCTTCATGTATGGCCCTTTATTAAAATGTACTCATTCCACACCCGGGTTTAACTATTATTTACATACAACACAGAAGGTGAACTCGAAAAGAATATTCAGTTATCGTTTGACTGAATGCAATGATTTAAACATTTTATGGCACAGTGGTTAGTGATCAGGATGTGAAGAGGCTTTCAGCCAGCGTAACAAAAGATGTTTCTGGAAAAGATCGCCTACAAAACAAAATGCCTGTCTGTGTTTTGTTTTAGTCTTCTTTGGGAGCTTGACAGATGTGGGCAATATGGAGCTGTGTTGAAGATTCTTTAAAATGTTTTATTTTAAACAAGATAAAACAACATACTTTTAACTATGACTTTCATTCTGTTTTCCGCAAGTGGTTTATCCATTTATAATGTGTCTGTCCTCACAGATCCTGCAACAAAGATGTGGAACTTCAGTCTGGAGGACTATCAGATGCTGAGTATGTGTTAATGACTTCACTTAAGCAGCACGTACATACAACAGTACACTCTTCCTACAGTAGAGATAGGTTAATGGTGTTTGGTTGTGTTTCAGTGGAGCAGGTAGCTAGTTTCCCCTCCATCTCTCTGAAGCCTCTGGATGGGATGGAGGGGCTGAATATTTCAGCGTCCAGCAGTCGCCCCAAAGATGCAGCAGCTCTTGCGGCTTTGATGAGGCTTTGTCAGGGTTGGCAGAAACCAGGTGCCACGATTCAGGGGAAGTGTGTTCTAGTGTCTCGTTCTCGGCTGGAGGTGGATGTTGGATACCAGGCTGATGTTATTGGAATCTTAAAGCAGATGCCGTCCAAATCTTACGGTGAGATTTATAATCAAGTAAAAAGGCACAGCTTGTCATGGTTCGTCTTCACAAAAAGGTCTAAAACTGAAATATGAAAACAAGCTGATTTTTGTTTTATGAAATAGTCAGTAATAGGAGACACTTTAAAAGCTTGTTGAAGATCAACCTCTGGAGGTCAAAGTGATATAAGCTTAATTATTTGGCCAAAGCTAGTATTGGTTGCAAAACATGTCTAAATATAGTTTTAAACCATCATTTGTTAACTGAAAACGGGTTTTGTGCCTCTAATTCTTTAAAATAACAAATGAAAAATCTCACTCTGCCTTGTTGCCAGAAAGTGCCAGAAAACTGTGACGTATTGTGCACAAACTCACACACACAATGTTTTGTTTCGTTTTAGACATGAAGAGCAGGAAGTGGAGTTTCCTGCTGGAAGACTATAAGAAGCTGAGTGAGTCATGATCATTTTATTCATTGAAATGAATTCTGCTACGTTGTGAAAAGTATAAGTAGAAACATTACATGTGAGATAGTGACTCAGATGTTGCACACATCAGACACGCATCTGATGTTCATAATTCCTTTAAACACACTTCAAGGGCTTTTTGCATTACTAGTGTTAGTCTTAGTGGTGCTTGTGTGTTGTGATCCAGGTAACTAGCTTTAAACTTTGTTTCTCAAAGTTGTTGAGTGTGTTTTGGTAGTAAAATTGTTCAGGATCAGGTGCTGGGGGTCATGATCTGTTCTCCTGTTTAGTGGCATCTCTGAATCAGCTGTCAGCACTGGAGATTGAACCTTTGCCTCACGCGGTGGTCCAGACGTTCTCCACTCAGTTTGAGAAGAGCGAGTCCAGACCTGCTGTTCCTCTGGAGACTGATTTCTCCACCATTGATCCACAGCTCACATGCAGTCTCATGCCTTTCCAGAGAGATGGAGTCAAGTAGGTCTCACCATGGCTTCTTACAGTGAGAAACATCCATTAAAATGCTTGTCTGATCTGTGCAGGATCAGAGCCTGCTCATGATGTCACACTTATAAAATATGATCAGGAGAGGTCTTACTGTTACAGTTGTCAATGCTGTCATAATCAACTATTTTTAATAATAATAGTGCCTAAACAATTTGAATTAATTAATATTATTAAATAACAGTACAGTATTGTGTATATAGAAGGATGTATGAGTTGGGTACAGTGAAATAAGGGCTTCGTAACATATACCTGCATGATTTATAAACCAAGCTATCAGTTTTCCTACTGTTCTGTTCTAATGCTCTCGAAATGTAGAGAAAAATACAGCAAAAAAACATTTCTATTAAAAACACATTTGTGTACCCAGTGATATGGTCATAATATTTAAATTAATATTACATATTTACATTATTTACAATTTACATATACATTAGGTTAAATGTCAGTATACATTGGTTAAATGCTTCTATCTGGGTAAAATATGTAGTGTAGGATGTACAGTGAACTGCATGTGTATTAAGATTATCGCATGCAAACATTTTCTTAAAGAAAAATGTTTGGGACTTCAGTCTGTGAGAATTATATGTAACATTCAGGATATTTCAGGTTTTAAGATTTGCTTGTCAGAAAAAAATTGTCAATCCAAATGAATCCTATTATACATAAGCAATCAAAAGTCTCCTTGACCTGCTGTAATTGAAGATATGAACATTGTGGATTGTCAGTGTGTGGTAATGTGTCAGTTTTGCAGTGTCCAGAGAAGGCCGTTTGCTCCTGGCTGATGACATGGGTCTGGGTAAAACCGTGCAGGCCATCTGCATTGCTGCTTATTATAGGAGCGAGTGGCCTCTGCTTGTGGTCGCCCCGTCTTCCGTGCGCTTCACATGGGCCGAGGTAACACCCTCAACTTCACACACACTTTTTCTCTTTGGCAGGGCTGGAATTGGACAGTGAAGCTTTGAGTCAACATATTTGTCTCTGATCTGGAAGCCTGCACCAACTTCTTTGTATGTTACATAAGCACAAAGAATCACTGATGCTATCATCTAATTTTTTTTTGCTTCATAATCCTGATTGCTTCTCGGCATCTGTAAATATTGCAAAAACATGGTTCCTAAGATCATGGAAAGCTTTAAAATGTTTAGGGAATTGTTTTATTTTTTTAAATTTAAATTTTTTTTAAATTTTTTTAAAAATATTTGTTTTTATTTTATATATTTTTTTTTTTCCTTCATGAGCTAGCAATCATTCTCTATAAAATGACTTTTATTTAAAAGTTCGGGAGGAGCACGGTTATGTAATCCAACCAGTCATTGCGCAGGGGTGCATATATATATAAATATAAAAAAAGTATATCTATCTATCTATCTATCTATCTATCTATCTATCTATCTAGATAGATATACTTTTTTTATATTTATATTTATATATATATATGCACCCCTATCTATCTGTCTATCTATCTAGATAGATAGATAGATAGTTTGGCCCATGGGTTTGGGCCAAATTCCAAGCTCGCCAAATATGCATTATTGTAATTTGCCATTACATGTTAGTGTGAACTCATGAATTCATTTATAAAAATCCTTATCCAGTTGTTATTGTTATTCCATGTCATTCATTGGTCTTCAGGTGTGGAACCCTGCAGCTTCAGTTTTGTAGTAGCTGGAGAAGCAGCACATATCTCACTACATGTTTTGCCATTGATAAGAAGTGACATCTGTTCTTCCTCACTCCTGAAAAGCACCAGCTGCCACTGCTTTCAAGTACTTTTTTATAACGGATGCCTGATATGAAATATGATTTATTAATTCATATTTTCCATGACTGCACCCTTGAGGAAGGACGAGTCCTCATCTTCCCCAGCAGGGTTTCATGAGGGGTTTCTTTAAAAGTCAGACTTCTGGAGAAATCACAAAATATTCCAGTTTACCTCTGCAAACTTTAATCCCCTCAGAAGAAGAGTATTAAAAGACAAATAAGATAAACACCCCGAAGCACCATAAGTTCTCTCTCTGTTTTTCCCGCAGGCTTTCCGCCGATGGCTGCCGTCCGTGAGTACCGAGAGTATTAATGTGGTGGTTAAAGGTAGGGACAGTCTCCACTCTGGTCTCATCAACATCATCAGCTATGACCTGCTCAGCAAGATGGACAAACAGCAGGCATCCGGCCCTTTCAATGTGATCATTATGGTGAGAGAGTGAGCAGTGTTCACATTTGATACAGATGAACTACGGTTATTTCTGTCATACAGAAACATGCTGCTGTAGATATTTATGTTTGGTTTACACAACCAGTTGTACTGTTACTGTGCAAATGTGGGTTCATTTGTCTAAACCGCCAGTAACAGACCAAGTGAGCTTCAAATTACACCCAGAAAACTTGACATAGACCTTCAGTCTGTTCGGACCTGGTGTGCTTTGACTTTCTCTAAATGATACGTTTGTGAAAGAAATGTAGTTTGAGCTTATTAAGCGATTGATAAATCTTGCATCCATGTAGACAAACAGATCACAAAAGTCAAATATGGAGGCGTGTCAGTAACATCGAATCTTATTGGTGCTTGTGTGTTATGTGACTAATTATCATATGCATCATGATGTAAAACATTACGAAAACCAATGGGATTTGGCGTTATCTATGCGCTGTCATGTTTAAATGTTTTTAATAAATTATGAAAGAATTTTCATTTTGAGGTGAACTATTCTTTTAAGGATTTTCTGTACCAGACGATCAAATACCTCAGAATATCCCTGGACTTACATTGATGGAAGTTCAAAGTTTGTTTCTGACCTTTAACCTGCTTTAAGCTTCTGAATGTCTTTCTGCTAAACATCTAGCCACACCTCAACACACACACACACACACACACACCCATAGCAACAGGCTAAACTCAAAACACATTAGCAACTGGTTAGCAATTCCTTATTAACCACTCTAAACACCTCAGCAGTATTACAGTACTAGACCTCAGATGTAGTGGTGGAGTTGTGAATCTCAGAAAAGATTTGCAATATGAGAGTCAGTGTCTAGATATGACCATACAGAAGATAGTTGAAATATTAAAACTTCAACTGACCTTTCAGGCTGCTCAAATATTTAAACCACATAAGGTCTCAATAACCTTCAGATGTTAGGACTTTTTAAAGCTGTTTGATCTCCTCTTAAGTGGCTCCAGTTGAGGGACGTGACATGAAATTTCTTCTGGTTCTTCAACAGGACGAGTCCCACTTCCTGAAGAACATGAAAACGGCCCGCTGCAGAGCTGCTCTTCCTCTGCTGAAGGTCTGATGTTCTTCATACTACACTTAGGCATACGTAGATACACTGTAAATGTGGAACAAATGTCTTCATGTGCTGAAGTTTTGGCTGGTTGTATTCTGCATTCAGAACACTAGGATTTGAGACATAGTCGTAATATTCGATATGATAATGGTTTTGTAGAAGTTCATAGAATTACATTACATTTAATTTTTAAATTTAATTACAATTAAATTAAACATTTAAAAACTTACATTTTGTAAGTAACCTTTATCACATTATGTCTGGAAAAGAAAAGCATTCCAACTCGCCTTTGCATGCCAGTATCTGCATCGACCTGAAACATTGACTATGCAAAACTTTTTGAAGTATTAAATCACTGCAATATGCATATCGCGATATCTCTATAGTTTCAATATCTTGCAGCACTACGTGTGAAAATCTTCAGATGGTTTGCTTGCTCTGTGTTTTGGATTCTACCGACTCAACATCTGTCTGGTACTGGTGAACAGGCGGCTAAGAGGGTGATCCTGCTGTCGGGAACGCCAGCCATGTCCCGACCTGCTGAACTGTACACGCAGATTCATGCTGTGAGACCTTCTCTGTTTCCACGCTTCCACGACTTCGGGACACGTTACTGTGAGGCCAAGCAGGTACAGTAATCTTTAAACAAATAAAATTTTTCAATTAAGAAGTCTCATTAAAATTGTCACAACATTTGTAATTGCTCATGGTCATTGGAGCTTGTTATAAGATAACATTGGGCCTAGCAACGCCTCTTGCTCTTCTAAATGCACTTGGGCCTCAAGACCTGTGGGCTTGAAATCATACTTTGTTTTGAAGCAGCCGGAAGTGAAGCAGACTCTCTGTGCTTGTCTTAGCTGCCGTGGGGATGGGATTATTCCGGCTCCAGTAATCTGACTGAACTGAAACTTTTGCTGGAAGAGTCCATCATGCTCAGGCGACTGAAGTCAGAGGTGCTCACGCAGCTTCCCGCCAAACAACGCAAAGTGGTTACCGTGACGACAGACGGCATCAACTCCCGCACCAAAGCCGCTCTCAGTGCGGCTGCCCAGAAGCTGGCCAAAGGTTGCCACAATGTAAGTGCAAGCTACAGTCAATTAAAAAAAATTAACATACTGTCAAAATTTCTTTAAAGCTGAAGTGTGTAATTACTGCTTCAGACCAAACCGCATTAATATTGCCCTTTCATAAAGCTGAACACTCCCCCCTCCCGAATGGTCAACCAAACAGATAGCCTCGCCCCAATCTTACGCCATTAATTGAGCCAGTGTTGCTGTGTTGGGACCATCACACAGTGTTTTAAAGTGCCACACAGTGTTTACTGTAAATCAGCATATGAAAGACATACAGTTGTGTCTGTATTTGACTGGGACAGAGGCGAGTGTTATGCGCTTTACCTTTAATATTAGTTTAATTTAACAGAAGAATTGTTTCTCACTGTATGTGTATGAGCTCTTGTTACTGTACTGAAGTCTGATGAAAGTTCTCTGTCAACATGCAGAAGATTCAGGAGAAGGAAGCTCTTCTGATCTTCTTCAACCACACAGCAGAGGCCAAGATCAGAGCAATCGTGTACGTTTCAAAAATCAGTTCAGTGGAATAACTACGTTCATGATATAGCACAGCCTGACCTTTTAAAACTGTTGCTGCATTGTAATAACAATAAGTGTTAATTAAGTATTAAATTACATAAATGACATGCTGTTATTAGAAGATATAGTCCTTCATATGACAGCTGTGCAGTGATACATATACATACACACATATATACATATACATGCAGATGGACTGTATGATATATCCCAGTGTGTGAACTGAAACGTGTGTCTCAGGGAATACATCTCGGACATGCTGGAGTGCGGACGAGAGAAATTCCTGGTGTTTGCCCACCACAAACTGGTGCTGGACAGTGTGACCAAAGAACTTGGAGAGAAGGTGTGTCTGTCTCAAGTATTTACCTCAAGCTGTAGGTCCAGATCGAATCTACTGACTGTTCTTCTCATTGTAACACTATACTATTTGAATTTATAAAAGGGATAGTTCCAGTTCTTGACTCTGATTGGTTGAGCCATGTTCTAAGCCATTTTAAATGACTTCATAAACATTCACCTGTAGCTTCATCACATCAGTAATACTGCGCCGCTGCGTCTGTGTGTCGCTGTTTCTGAAAAACTACGTAGATGACAGAAGAATAATTTGTTTTAATCAATATTGTTATATTTTTGTTGTTGCTTGTTTATTTCATGTAACCTTGCCATGTAACCATGTAATACAATAAGCTGCTAAATTGTGATTTATAGTGAATTTGGAACAGCTATAGAATCTAACATGAAAATCACAGGTTCTGTGTGGGTGTGGCTTTGTGTTTCCTCATGACTCATTAGTTCTGTGCTGACACTGTGGTTCCGCGCAGGGAATCAGTTACATCCGCATAGACGGATCTACGCCGTCTGCAGAACGCCAGCAGCTGTGTGACCGGTTCCAGTTTTCTCAGAAGAGCTGTGTGGCTGTTCTCTCCATCACTGCGGCTAACATGGGCCTCACGCTGCACTCGGCTGATCTCGTGGTGTTTGCTGAGCTGTTCTGGAACCCTGGAGTGAGAACTCAAACTCTCCTGAACATTCTGAGCAGGGCAGCCATGGAGATACCTGGAGATAACAGGGAACTTGGGAAAAAAATGTAGAATTACTATAATAATACATAGAAGTACTATAATAACATCTTAAAATGACCTATAGAATGGTCTGTAATCTATATTTGTTTTATTATGCTTAACTCTGAATTATTTAATTGGCTGGTAATGGCTATTTGTAAGGACAATCTTAAAGTCTTAGAGATTACGTTTATATGAAGCACATAGTAATAACCATGACTTACCGGAAACAAACAATCATTCACATTCAATTATCCACTGAAAAATAAGGTTCTTTGGTCTGGACTGCCTGTAGAATTAGTGTCATTTTAGGTCACGTCCGGAAAAGAACAAGAGTTTGGTGGTCGTCTTGACTCTGATAAAAGCTTGATTTAAAAAGCATTTCCCATAACTCAGCAGAGTAAATTAGTCTGGAACAATCTCTCTTCAGGCCTCAGAAAGCCGACCGT
Organism: Chromobotia macracanthus; assembly: GCA_036877525.1. Lineage (NCBI taxonomy): Eukaryota > Metazoa > Chordata > Actinopteri > Cypriniformes > Botiidae > Chromobotia > Chromobotia macracanthus. The sequence continues at coordinate 4,736,274 of JAZGTH010000007.1, read as the reverse complement.
AAGAACTAATGGTTTAATAAGTGTAATTGATCGAAAAAGGGCTACTAAACCGTTCATTGTGTGTGTTGTGTTTTACAGGTCCTGATTCAAGCTGAAGACCGGGTACACAGGATTGGACAAACCAGTAATGTGGACATTCATTATCTGGTGGCTAAAGGCACTGCTGATGATTATCTGTGGTGAGTGAAATCTCTGTTTTTTTTGTCTTTGTTAGCATCTTTGTTTCAGCAGTGATTGTTTTATGACTGTGATCTACTGCAGCTTTACAAAGAGTCTGTTACTGAAAGATGAGGCAGTTAAAAACTATATTAGACCCAAGAGCGTCTGTGTAAGCAATGGAGCACAAAACTGTAGTGTGTCTTGTGTAAAGAAAAGCTTACCGAAAAAGATAAACAGGAGTTTCAAGGTAAGGATCAGAGACGGGATGGAAAGTGGACATAAATATGGTGCAAAAATCTTTCATTACGTTTTAAGTGGTCCTCAGGGAAAACAATAATTAAATGATATTCTTCTGCTGGTTTTCTGTCTGGGAGTCTGTTGCGGCCAAAAGTCTTGTGAAATTTGGTACAATTACAGAGAAGCATTTCAGCTTAAAGCAATTTCAAAGTCTTTCTGTAGCTGTAAAAGTCTTTCTGTAGTGCTCTAGTGGTTTAAAGTTGGATTTTTCTGCTTTAAACTTCTGAACCTTTTAGACATAGACAGAAAATGTCTGAGTCATGCCGAGTTCAGGTTGTCTCAGGTTTAATACTTTAACCTTGCTAGACTTGGACTTAAATTGTCCACTGTAACTCCTCCTTTAGCATTCCTCTGTTCTTCCCCAAGTTTTGGACAGATAATCTGGAGACCATTCTGGTGAAAAATCAATAAAAGATACGCAATATTTCAAACTGTTTTCCTGTAATGAATATTACATGTGAGGCTGTATCTTGGCAACATTTTGGTGTTGAAATAAAAACTTGAGGTCATTTTCTAAAAGTACCACACATTTTGGCACAGTGTCAACTACTGGTCAAAAGTTGTCAGTTAAGGTTAGAGCTACCTTTAGTCTTTGCAATGTTATCTTAAAATGAATCTTTATTTGATTGCGGTGTTAGTCTGATGTGCTGGACTCGCAGGTTTAATTTCTTACATATTTTGCTGGTTTTTCTCAGGCCGCTGATTCAAAACAAAATGAATGTTTTGGAGCAGGTGGGCTTGTCCGAATCCAATATTTCAGAGAAGGCGGAGTCTGCCAGCTTTCACAGCAAGGTGAGTCACACATTAGACAACAGCATGCTTAAAACCTGTCAGATTCAATGGCTGAACTCTTCTTATAAAGGTCTTCCGATGTTCCGATTTCTGTAGATAATTTTAGCATTAGATGTGCTATTCATTTCTTAATTTCCTAAACTTAGAAAACCCTTTGATTTAGTAGAATGTCGATATTAAAAATCTAACAATAGTGATGTAAGATGGTGTTTGTAAACGACACATTCTTTTATGTTACAATCGTTTTCAAACACAAAATAAACTCATGTCTGTTTTTTTATGTATTCCTCTGATTGTCCATTAATGCCTTTAATAAACTTTTAAAAACATCCATGTTCCTCATCTGTTTGTCAGGACCCTCAGCAGCTGACCATCACTGAGATGTTCCAAAGGTCCTTTGATGAAGAGGAGATGCTGGCATTAATTGATGAAGATCAGTAAGACCACAAATCAAATAAAAGCGTTCATCTGTTTTAGTTACTGTGGTTCATTTTTGCCTTCATGTGTTTGAAGTGTGACAGATTATTAAAAATACAAATTTAATTTAATCTCTGTTAATGAGTTCATGGAAGCAAGCACAATAATGAATGTTTAAAGTGCTTTAACTTCAGCATCTCACACCGCACTGTTCATCTATCTTGACACGTCATTTCTCAACATTAGACTCAATCCACACAAATAACGAAAAGATTATAAACTGTTGTCACAAACTGATCAGTATTTACACTCCGTGTATTTACACAAAATGATCTAATAATTCTTGTTGTTATTTTGAAGAATTACCCTCAGTAATTACATTAGTCATTTTCTATATCATTTATTATACATTTACACGTCATTTAGCTACAGTTATCTTTAAATACATAGTTACGTGAAGAATCAGTCAGTTATTGGTCAGATTCAGGTCTCGAATACACAGTAACAGTTCTGACTGATTTATTAAAGAACAAATCTGACCATTTCTCTCCTCTACAGATGATCCAGAGATTTCATGCATCTGTTGGATCTCCTGTAACACAAAGGACCAAATTCAGTGAATCAGGAAAACAGGAAAAGTTACATATATCAGGAAAGGTTATAAGACGTTTGTGTAAAGTGTGTTTAAAGAATTTCTGTTTCATCACTATCATTCCAAAATATGATCACGTCTGTAGTGGACAAAACAGACAACAGAACAGACAGATTATGTATCAGAATCAGATCATTTTGGATTATTCTATTAAATATGTTCAGATGTTTGTGTTGCTGCATCTCCTACTCTTTCTACTTGTGTCAGTCATACACAAGTGTATTAAGTGTAACAGCTGTCATGGCAAATACTTAATAACTGACAAAGCTGCCAATCAAGTGTGTGTACGGTTTTAGTCTTTGACTTTGAAATGCATCTGTTGTTAGGAATGTAGTAATGCTCTCAGATTCATTTCATTTTTGCCATTTCCAAAACTAAAATGAGATAAATGTGGCTTGTTTTATCCCATGTCTCTAAAATCAGAGCATGAACTTGCAGAATGTTTGTTTTGGATGCTAATAAAACTGCAGTTATTCAGAAACAGACCTGCGTCACCAGCTGTGGGTGTCTCTGAGGCGGCCGTTATCTGCTCAGGTGATGCCTGCTGGCTCTCTCTCATCTCAGGCTTAATTTCTTCAGCACCTTCTGCTTAGAAACAAGCATGATGAATGTTTTTGTGTGTGGCTTTTTAAAGATGGTCACAATGTGCGTTCTGTTGCTGATTCAAGGGAATAATTCCCACCTAAATGAATCTTCTGTTATTTACTCCTATTGTTCCAAACCCATATGCTGTTTTTGTTGTGTATGGAACTGCTTTCATTGAGCTTGAAATTGGTCATGACAATGCAGTGTCATAAGAATAAAGGGTATGTTGGAGTGAGCTGTTCTTCAGTAATCTAGCATCAGTGTGTTTGTGTCTTCAGTCATAAACCTGTGGTAATCTGCTCCGTCTGGTTCTTCAGGTCTTCAAATGACGGTGATCTGGAAGCTTGTAGATTTTTGAGTTCTGCAAAGCTCTCCTCTGCCTCTGCAGACAGGAGAACATCTTGAAACATTACATGAGACATGAAAACAGATTCAATACCGTTAAACTGATTATTAAAGATAGTGGCTTAGGTAAGGTGTCGAAAGGTGTTATCAGCTTTTTGTTGTTACTGTTCAATTTTCCCATGAGTTCTACTAATAAAGTTAGTAAAGTAAAACTTTACATTCTGAAATTTTACAGCGTGTTGCAATGAACGTTAATCTCAAAAGATAATGGGGAATCTAATTTGTCATGCTGTGATCCCTTTAAGCCATAACTGTATGCCAACATGCTAAGATCATAGATTGGACTATTTTATATTCAAAGTGGCATAAATAAATTCATAAAAATGTCATGTGATGATGTTGAGCACCTAAAGCAGGAGATGCAGCATCATGGAGGAGCTCCTCTTCTGAGCTGATGTCTCCAAAGATGAACTGGATCTTCTCATGTGCATGTTCTGTGTTGGAGGAGCCATGGACGGCATTCTCCAAGATGTCTTTGGCAAAGCGGGCTCTCAGGGACTCTGGGGCCGTTTCTTTCGCCTGATTGGGGTCCGTTGGGCCCATAGCTGCCCTCCATTCCTCCACAGCATTCTCCTTAGTCAGGACCAGCATTGTACACGAGTCACTGAGGGAAGATTAACCACTGTTTATTTTCTCAACATTCTTAAGTACATTTCCCTTCCCTGTAAGTTGCCAGCCAATCAGATTCCAGGACCCTGTTTACCATGATGAAGGTCTATGCTTAATCACAGTCTTAAACATTTTCTTAACTGCTTGTCAGGCATGTTTGGTTAAAACTCACCGACACATATAATCAACTAGCTGGCTGAAGAACGGTTTATCCCTGTGTTCTTTATAAAATTCTTCTGCCACCTCCCTGGACAGCACTGTGTCCTTCAGATGAGATATGGTGAATCCTCTGGCCTGAATCTCATCCAGGATTTCCTCTGATAAACCAATGAAAGATGAGTAAGTTACGATGTTTCCTTTTTAAGTTGTCATCATTTCATTGCATTACAGTTGCATTATATTGACAGTGTCGTTGATCTTTATTAAACTGTTAATCATTTAATTTAGTAGTTAGTCATTTACAGTGTTTACAAGGCAGCTCTGTTTTATTCATTAATGGGGTTTCTTCTGCAAGCCCGATCCACTTAACATTTAGACAACAATAAAAGGCAGACGACAAATTAAGCACCTCAGACAAAGAGGCAATAAAACTCTGGAGTTTTTTGAAAATGAGACCTTTGTGTTGGCTGTTGGGTTTAATGACGGCCAGCGTGTGTTCTGTGGGGAAGAAGAAGCTGATCTCTCTCTCCGCCTCTTCTGAGCTTCCACTGCCATGCAGCTGGTTTATATTCCCTATAGAAAACTGAGCTCGCAAGCTACATCAGAGCCACACACACACACAGAAATGATCAGAATCAAGTCCATTACACCATCATATCAGAACCACACACACAATCAAGTCTATCACCTTCAGAAACTCCATCAGAACCACACACACAGAACCAATCAGAATCAAGTCCATTACTCCACCATATCAGAACCACACACACAGAATCAAGTCCATTACTCCACCATATCAGAACCACACACACAGAATCAAGCTTATTACCCTCAGTCTTGTTTACAAACATTTATTTCATCTAAATATTTTCAAAACAAGATTAAAGGTTTGGTAGGAATATCAACACTTAAGTTGTAAGGGAAAGTTTGCCAAGACAAACTTTGATGTTAGCCTAACATACCCTTGCCTAGACAAATTTAAAATAGTTGTACAAGTTGGAATCTTGAATGTTATAATTTATTCATAATAATATAAATATCATTCAGGCCTGACAGACAGATGAATGCAAAACATCTTAAAGCCTTTTAAAGGCTTTAAATATATATGCAGGTTGTTTGGTATTTATGTATATATATTTTACCCAAAAGCCTGGTCAACTTCATTTTCTACAGCATGCAGCACTGTGTTGAGTGTGCTGAATGTAGCATTAACACCCTAAGAGCAATTAAACTCATTTTTGATCAGTCACAGGGAAACTGTTGGTCTGATCTGTCAGAATAAAGTCTAAAGCTCCTTCAGATATTGTCTTACCAGTCAGGTTCTTCATTCTTAGCCTGGATGAGATCTTTGGGTCCCAGAATGTTTCTCCAGTGTTCCACAGCTCCCTGTTTCACGAGAGCTAAAGCCAGCACAGGCCCGCTGTGAACAACAGCAGATGGGACCCAGAGTTAGTTCTGGATTGTACAGATATTCTGTTAACACTGAGGGTGAGAACAGAACTGATTCTTTCACAGTAAAAGTCACGCATTACACAAAGCTGCTATGTTATTTAAAAGGCATAAACTATTAGTATTAGCAATATGCAATTAGACTAATACACTATATTCAGAAAAAATGTTTATTACACTTATTAAATAAATAAAATTAACCATTTTTTAACATTAGTATCTTTTACAAAAACACAATTGCCCGATTATAAAAGCAGCAGGTCACTGGCAACTAGTTTTGCTAGGTTAAGTGGGTTTTTAAACACTTACCTGGTCATGTTCTCCAGCAGGCTGGGGAAGTATTCCTCCTCCAGGTGAGCGCTGTAGAACTGTCTCACCTGTTTCTCAGACAGCATGATCTCTTTCTGCATAGCTACTGTGAAACCTGCTGCATTAATCCTGGCCAGGATCTCCTCTAGATAGACAATATACAAATATTGTATGTTTGAGTTTCTTTAAAGTATCCACCTTTTCTCTAGATCACCGCTCTGCACATTCTGGTCATTCTCTCATTCAGCTTTATGGAGAAGATCTTCTAAGAAAAAAGCTTTTCTGGCAGTATTGACTTCACTAGCCAGTAAAATTTGTTTAATTAATAATTCATTTAAAATATTTGTTTTGAACTTGTATTTGTCTTTAGATCAAAAGGTTTGCCAGAACTAGACCATCATAAATTCAGCCAAGCGTGTCCAAACTTTAGTCTGGTTGTGTGTGTAAGTACTTTAGCAGTTTTAAGCACACGGTACGGTATTAAAACACTCAGGAGTATGTGACTTCGCCCGTGAGGCCGCAGTTCTGTGAACGTAGACGTAATGCTGGCACATGCCTCTGTTTTCCCTGGCAGCGTCTGGGCGGATGAGAGCCAGCGTCCTCTCCACATGCTCCTGTTCCGGCCCGGCCCGCTCCGAGCCCTGGTCCGCCATCGCCATCCTGAAGTTTGGAAAGAAGAACGCCAGCTCCCTGCTGGCCACCTCTCTGTCGTGGCTGCCGTGCAGGGCGTTGAAAACACTCGCGGTGCCGTACTGCGCCCGCAGGCTGGGAAACAGACGACAGCCAATGAGAAGAGGGAATGCAGGAGAGTTGGAATAGATGGATGGATGAAGATAGAGAGAGAGAGAGAAGAACAGATGGTCTCTCTGTTGGTTCACAGGCAGGGCAGGGTGGAGGGGAGGCAGAAGTCCACAGGATGTGCTTGTGCTATAACTGATAGTACTGAAATCTGTGAGCACAATATGGAACTTTAACGCAAATCCCTGATACCATTTATAAATCATATTTCATTACAAAATTAAATTATACTTATGCCTGGGAACTGCTGAGGCTTTGCTGTATGTTAAGCACCAAAACAAACTATTCTCCTCTTTTCATAACAAGATAGAAATATTTCTATTTATCAACAAATTACAAAAAAAAATTACAAAAGTTTTTATTGATTTCAGTAATGGGAATTTTTGCTAAAAATTTGTAGTCTATTTCTGACTTAAATAAGGGAACAGGTACTTAAATAAGTAAACAATTTAAGGATACTTCAATTAAAATAAAAAATATATATATATTAAAAATATATTAAATATGTGTTGTGTTATAGTCTACTGATATTCATAAATGCCATTTGCCATTATTTATGAAAACAGTCAATGTTTATGAAAAAATATTTGGGCGTATTGATAATTTTGTTTTAAAATTGCAGGATTTTATAGAAGGTTGACTAACTTATAGCACACAACATTAATTGTATTTTCTGCATAGAACTTTGTATAGATCCTTTAATTGTATTTTAAAATGTTTTTGGCAGGTTGTTTAATTGTGTGTCAGTTGTTAACGGCAGCTGTGATTATGTGTCACCATCTCTATATATTTCTGTTCCTGGGAATCAGGTACCTCTCCGGCTGTGTTCTCTTGGCCTCTTCAATATCCGGAGGCCCAATGAATTCCCTCCAGGTTGGAATGACGTCCTCACAATCCTCCGCCTTAGAAATGACCAGCACATGAGACGGACCGCTCGAGATAAACTGGACAAGCTCCTGAAAGTAAGGCTGGAAAAACACACACAATACACATGAAATAGGCAAGAATCACGACAAATGAGAAACGGCCTATGACACATCAACAATATAAAATATATAGCAACAATATAAAAACACACTATGTTTAGACAGATGACCAACACATGGGTGTTGAGTGAATGAGGCATAAAAAACTATTTATATTAATATTTTTAAGTAGTTGTAGTCAACTGTAGTCAGTTGCATGAACTGCTTATACTACAGGTTAGTCATCTAAACATTTTCTTCCAGACTGGTCAAGACTGGTCTTTTGAACTCCATTACAAAACAGGTAGATTGATTAGCTAATTGCTAGTTGGTCAGACTAGTTCTTAAGACAGTCTTAAATTAGTGGCTGTGTTTATGCGACTGACTCCAGATGTTTCCTCATGTACCTCTGAGGCTTTGTGTTGATAGAAATCCTGAGCTTCTGCTTCTGTCAGAGTTCTCTCCTCGTGGGCCAAAATGACAAATCCTGCATTCTGAATCTGAAAAAAATACACCAAAAGATTCTAATTAAACCACGTTCAGTTGTTTCATGAGGAAGGAAGTGCTGATCATATGAGTTGATCATATTAGACATTATTGTATGTATGTAAAGAAGTTCTTACCTTCATAATAATCTCATTTGTCTGGCCGTGTGCGACTACGTCTGGCTTTATTATTGCCACTGTGTACGACGAATTAGCAGGAACTGAACATACAAAGAGAATTCAGGTCAATTAAGTGAACTATTCTGAACTACCAGTGATGTTCATACTGCTATGAAGATCAATACCAAACACATCTTCATCATTCTTCTGATCTTCAATGCTGTCATTCAACTGCAGGTCTTCTGCGATTAGACCTTCATCCTTCACCTGGGACAACACAAATGTCATTTCTGTCATGTCTTAATCCAAAGAAAACAAAATTACAATACATAGCTTTTGCCTCTCTACCGCCATCTCTGTTTGAAACATAAAATTGCAAGTTACTTGCAATTATTTTTTAACACAGACAATATGTTTAAATTCTAAACAACTGCTGTAATAACAAGCTACAAGCGCTGCACCATCTACAGTACCCAGACATGCGATATAGAACCCGGGTCGTCTTTCTGTTTACAGATGGACATTTCCTGTAAAATCGGGAATCACCTTAAATTATAAATCATTGTTATAAACTTACGAATCAGGGTAAGGTAAGGAGATTGTGTTGAACACTAATCTGTCATGAATCTGCCAGTTTTTGTTCATAATTAACCAAAAATGTTACAGGAATACACATTCATGATTACAGGAATAATTTGATCCCAGTTCATCTCTGTGAGGCAGGAATCTGCTGTGTTTAGGAATGTAATGAGGATGAACTGTAATGAGGATGACTGTGTGAACCTGAAGCAGAGAAACTCACCGCCCTCCTCACAGCTCCGTGTTCCAGCACATTCTTCTCTTTGGTCAGCTCTTCCTGTATGAGTCTCTGCAGGAGAGGAGCATTTGGCCCCCGCTGAACTGCCACCAATTCTCCACCCTACACCAGCACAAAACATCTCCATATGACATTCACTCCAAGATCAAAAGAAACACTGAAGAAATGATCATTTTATTATTATATTTATTATTATTAATGAATAAAAATGTATGTCTTAAAGCTTAGTGGTAATTCTTATGAAATTTATTTTACTGCCTTTACGGTAAAATAATTTTACCGTATGATAGCAAAAAACTTAATACAATGTTTTTGTAATTAAAATCTGCCAAATTACGTAGTACAACATATACTCAACATACATGTGTTACGAATATATATGTTTGTCTTCATTATTGAGAAATGGGAAGAAGTTACAACAACGTCACACTGGCTTTTTATGCCCCTTGGACAAATACATATATTTTTTGTTTAATATTTTGTTTCATTTAGGCTGGTTCTTCTTTTTGACTTTCAATCGCTATTTGAACGTGCTGTATAATATCTCTTATTTGAGAGACTTTTGTATATTGGCTTTTATAAGAGACGTGCAGTTTAAACAATACACAAAGAGACGAACCGCATAAAACAGAAAGGTGGGTTCACATTTCCCTCTGTACATCTCCAGAGCCGTGATTCCATCAGCCTCCGCCTGCAGGACCATAAGAAATGTCAGCTTTTAAAATGACTGTGTGTGTGCAATCTCATCTCCAGACTGGTTAAATGAACCGTACCGTGGCAAAATGAAGCAGATCTTCTCCCAACTCATTCTTTATTTTTCTAAAGAGACTGACGACAGCACGGCAGGGGCCGCACCACTGCTGGTAAACATCAACCACTGAAAGACAGACACAACACAGCACAATTCACAAGGGAGACATGAAATGTCTGAATGTCAGTGCGTTACACATCAGTGTCATCTGCAAACAAAGTCATTTTTAACATTTCTGCTGAAATGTTACCTTTATATGAAAGGTCACTTTTTGTATATTGTGTATCTAATGCATAGATGCTCATTCATTGTATGTGTGGCCTCCAGAGACACAGATAGATGATTTTCTGACTTTTGGCTCACCTGTTAAGCCCTTAGTTACCATAAGATCACTCCATTGTTCGTCGTCAGTAAGGCTGACCTGAAAAAAAAGTTATTTTTCGTCATTCAGACACATTGGAGAAATACATTGCTAACTCACTTAGCCAAAAACAGGTAAACGACACACCTGTAAGCTAATCTCCTTCTTTTTACCAGCCATTTATATTCGATCAAATAAACGATCATAAAAGATTAGATCATAACAGCTGGTGATGGTAATATCAGCTGTGATGTTCACTCGTGATGTGATCAACAATCATTTCTTTTGTTTCTCAAAGTTTCTGCTACGTACGAAGTTCACCGCGCGCGCAGCTCGGACTGTTTCGCATCCTTGTTGCCTGACAACCGCTTTACGGGTTGCCAGATTGTCGTCACCGTACCGGCCCAATGGCTAAATAAAACAAGCACAACATAAGCCCAATGATCGCAGGATCCGCGTCTGTCCGATCGCGTTCCGCGGCGTAGTATCGTGTCAGTCAAATACAATGAATGCGATATGTCAAGTCTTTAACCTGAAACAGGTTCAAACTTGACGAATTATGCGGCACAAATCGAGGATTTGGCAACACGCTTGTTATCTGGTTCACTTGCGCCATCTTCCGGAGCATGGATGTAATGCAGGCTATACCAGAAGCGATATAGCGCTCTGTTAGCTTGATTTTATTGCGATTTGATTTAAGTATTACCAGCTATGGGGCGTTTTGCGGTCAGTTGCAATTGCAATTGGATTTTCCATGCCTTACGAGTTACGACCCTGTTAAATACAAATTGCATTACCCGTTTGCTATTTAATTTTCTCGGCGTGGTGTATTGAGTCTGCCAAAATTAAAAGCAATCGCAATTGTCTTTGCATTTGCGTTTCCGATGCCTTGCAAACAAACCTGTCAGTCAGTGTCACTGTACTGTAAATATATACTATACTACTATATGTACTATACTATAATATGTACTGTACTGTAATATATATATCAATAACCATATCCATCGTTTTCACCACTCAGAGATATCCACTCATCCTGACAGAGGAGGAATAAGAATGAAAATCTTTATCTCGGTTGGCTGTATGGAGAAATAAAGTGATATCATAAGGAACACGTCCTGACCCGCTGAACATTAATCTGTTTGTCTTTTTTATTTTAGCTGTGAAGTTTTGCTGCATTAAATCAATTATTCCTTCACGAGGGGGTCCAGAATTTGTTTCGTCACACTTGACAATAATGACAGATGAAAATAAATGAGAACATTTACCAGCCATTAATGTTTCTTACCGGTTCCTACAACTGCATTTGTAGTAATGTAATTATTATTATATTAACTTATTGTTTAATATATTTCGATAGATAGATAGATAGACACAAGACAGACAGATAGATAGATAGATAGATAGATAGACACACACACACACAGATAGATAGATAGATAGATAGATAGATAGATAGATAGATAGATAGATAGACACACACAGAGATAGATAGATAGATAGATAGATAGATAGATAGATAGATAGATAGATAGATAGATAGATAGATAGATAGAATAGACCACACACAGATAGATAGATAGATAGATAGATAGATAGATAGATAGATAGATAGATAGATAGATAGATAGATAGATAGATAGATTAGATAGACACACACACAGATAGATAGATAGATAGATAGATAGATAGATAGATAGATAGATAGATAGATAGATAGATAGATAGATAGATAGATAGACACACACACAGATAGATAGATAGATAGATAGATAGATAGATAGATAGATAGATAGATAGATAGATAGATAGATAGATTTAGACAACAGGAGTAATGTAGTGTTTAAAGCGCTTCTGCCGTGTTTGCGTTACCACGTCCTGCGTGACGTCACCGCGGTTCCGCGACTATAAAAGCACGCGAGTGGGCGTGCGGGACAGTGTTTGTGCTGCTTGTTGTTGACGAGAGAAGGACGATGGTGCAACTTTCCAAAACTGGGCCGAGCGACACGCTGAGAGCCGGTCATCCTCCTGCAGGTCTGCGTGTTCGTCTGAAACACTTAAGAGCTTTGCTGTTTGAGCTGCGCGTTTGTCGCTTTACGCCCGTTTTCACTAGTTGGAGGTTTATTGCGACACTTCTGATGCATCGTCTGTGCAACATTTGCAGTGTCGTACGTCGAGATGCATGTTTGGTTACTGTGCACTTGTAATTCGGGCTGAACTCGATGTTTCGGGTCGTGTAATGGGAGTAAAATAAACAAGCGCTTTATTTTCTTACTTGCGGGATGGGCAGGATGTGCGACAGTTCCGCTCACTTTCATTCGTGCCTGCGCGACCTCAGTGAGCCGATACAACTTTATATTTATTTATTTTATTTATTTATATGCAAACTTTATTCCTCACTCTGCCTGTGTGCACTACATAGACAGCACTCAAAACGCAACACAATGTCGACAGTACACGTCTCCTGGTTAGGGTGGTCAGGAAATGAAGCAAGTTAATGTCAAATCTTTGCCTCTGAAGTTACTCTTACTCCTGTTTTGCTTTTTAATCCAACGTGATTTTAAGATGTGCACAGTTTTTTGCACATTTTTTCAATATTGGAGAGGCAAGGTTTCCAACTGCACTATTTTTTTTTAGTTTTCTGTAAATAAAAAGTAAATGGTTTGACAGGAGGGCAGTCAGTTGGATTTATGGGTACATCTCAAAGGTTATTTCCCATGGTGGTTTTGTTATGGTTATGAAAACATTGGTCACGTGTCTCAACTTTGCACACATACACACACAATGTTCTGGCACTTGCACCTGGATATAATTGCAAAGGCTGAACACTCCCATTATTATCCTACAAATGGAGAGTTGCCTTCACAGACTTTATTGGGTTGGTTTGAACGGATGGCCTGTTTTATTGAACACGTATTTGCACGCTCCTCAGCCTCAGGGCCTGGGCAAACTTCCCAATTATTCACAACAACAGAGCCGAAGGACTGAGCTGATTGTAGTGGACATATAGAGGGTTTAACTCGAGGCTCACGACCTGGATTTGAGAGAATGAGCTTCATGGAATATCCTTATAGCTGAGATTTCTGAACAGTTATTGCTTTAATGGTTTTTTTTTTTTGTTACTGTGTGTGTGTTCAGTGAAAGCAGGCGGAAAGCGTGTAGTGAAGAAAAGTGTTGATGATAATTCAAATATGGAAAAGGAGACAAAGAAAACTGATAAACCCAGGTACAGTAAACCCTCCATTTTAAACTCTCTGGCTATTTTTACACCATTTGTTTAACATTTTAGAGAAAGTGTGCTCTTGAGCCAAGATGTAGAGTTGTTGGTGTTAATGTTATTAATATCTGGTCCACAGGACAACATCTGAAGTAATAAAGCATCAACACTTGAAATGATTTGATGAACTGTCAGATTTTGATCAGTTTGATTCCAGTGTTTATAATTTTGCATTTTAGTCTGTAGTAAGCTGTCTAAAATTGTTGATGCAGAAACATGTTGCTAAAAATGCATCAACTTTGCGTAATCAATGAACCGTTCATTTCTAGTAAGTGCGCCACAGTTCTGGCTCTTTAAATGGAGAGCATTTAATTGTAGTGTCTGTGTGCTAATGTCTTCTCCAGGTCCTTGCCCACTCCTTCCAGAATGCAACATTTGAGTCTTCTTCTGGCTGGTCCTCTTGAGAAGGTTTGTTGCTTCTACCTAAAAAAAAAGCTGCAATCTGTAACTTTCATGGTTATAAATGAACTGTTTTAAACAGAGATGGTGGTAAAGAGGGAAAACAAGTTACAGACTGCAGCTTTCGTTCATTACACAAACTGCAACAGTGGCACTAATTTGTCCCCCATTATTTTTCTTCTATTTGTAATTTAAATTGGAGTTATCCAGTTTTAAACTTCTCCACTGATCTGTAAACATCCAACATTTCCCATGCAGATTGTTAAATCATGCAAACTTCTCTTACTCTAGAAATGCAGTGTACTGTTGACCTTCATATGTTTTCTGCAGCTCGGTCATGACTTTCCAGAAACTCCAGTTTCTGTGCGACACTGCAGGATCCGACCAAGCGTGGAGAAACCACACGGCCCGCGCACCTTCTGTATCCAGCAGCCACGCAAGTTTTGAGCCTCTGAAGAAGTGACATGCATAAGACAATCTGAAAGTAATTTGTAAGTGAATAAAATGCATCGTAGGCATGTCGTAACCTTAAAACAAATGTAACCTTAATGTAGCCGTGTTGATTGCTATATTTGTAGCTTCGCAGCTTTTGAGGCATTTTCTTACTGCATGGTTTTTGTACTTGTGCTGCATGTAAACTGTACATGACAGTAACTCGGTGTGAAAGCTGTGCTTTGTGTTGCCTCACATTTCACAAATGAATGTTCAGGAGCTTGGCATTAAATTGTAGCATTAATAAACATGCATTGAATTTCTAAAGCTGTTTGTTTTTAATGAGTGAATACACTTGTTTCTTCTATTTCAGAAAATTTGAACTGGTCAGTAAAGTTTTTATATTTTCCCCCACCAATTAAAGCTGCAATTTGTAACTTTTTGGGATTATCACAATCCCTGTTTGTAACAATTGCAGATTACATTTTTCGTACTTTACGCATGTTGAAGTCAAATGAATCCCATCGCTCAAACCATAAATCATAAGCTTATGTTACGGGGTAAGGTATCGAAGACCATATTGAACACTGCCCTTTTATATACTTGTTCAATAGCCGATATTCATTTTGTTTTGTTTAAACCAAAGTTACTGATTACTGCTTTAAGCGGTGGTTGTAATTTCATTTCACGACCGTCAGGTGGCAGTAGAAGTCTTGAATTGAATTTCTGTCTACAGATGCTGTGGATCATATAAGTTCAGCTGAAAGACAAAGACGAACTTTAAAAACGATAACATTACAAATTTGACCCAGAAAAGGTTCGTCATGCAGGGCCATTAGAATATCTGAATACTCCTGCTGTAATTTTAAGGGAGTTTATGTAAAGTTTATCCCAAACTTTCTGAAACAACTGTGCTGTCACTTCATTAACTTGATTTACACAAGTATTATGGAAATAAAGTAATGGCTTCATTTAAGTATTTGATTTTAAAAGTTTGAGCAAAAAGTCAACAACCTCTCGAAAAAACAATCTCTGAAATTTCCACCTTGAAAAATTGATGAATCCAAAATGACAGGTTCTTCAAAATCTGTCATAGTATGAATAACATTTACCGTGTTCTTGTTGGCTGATAAGGTTATTTACACCCTTTTTAATGTGATCTTTGTCAGTGAATGAGCCAAATACTACAAAAATGACAGAAACGGTGTGTGTGGTGACTCCAAGCTGTCAGTCATAATGGGATATGAGGAATTGTGTTGTGTATTTAGGCTTCTCTTATGCAGACAGCACAAAAGAGGCCCTATTGAGTGTAAACTGGGCCAAATACCAAAACTGTTGCAGTGTTTTGATTCCAAACATGTTGGAAGAATATAGACAAAGACAAGCATAGAGGGGCATCAGTCAAATGTTTGGACACTGAAATGAATTTGTTTCTCAAGAGCTTACGAACCATTCGATCTAAAGGCTTATTCTTCTATACTTCCATTTGTGTTGTTTCATTGTATTAATGGCAATATTTTAATATTATACTATATTTTGATTATAAAATATTGTGTATTGTAAAATGTTCACTGGTACCATGTGTCTATAATATAGTTGGAGTTTTCTTTCACAAGATTAAGACAAAAGCCTATGATAAACCTTTATCACAAGCAGTTTTATCACTCCCATATTTAATAATGTTTTCATTTACCTTTCCATCGGGTCTGTAAAAATCCAGGTGTGTAACCAGATTTTTAATGCATTATGAATATATAAAGCTAGCACAGCTGTGTGCGGTATGCATGGAATATCACATGTTGATTTTGAGCTGATGATAACAAAGGATTTTGATTCATCTTAAAATCTGATACGTGTGGGAAAAACAAGCCTCTACAAGCTGCGGCAGATAACCAACCCTGTTCTTCAGACTCGAGCTTCACCTGGACAGACCTCAGAGCCACAAAGAGCTGATGGTGCCAAACGAAACGGCAGGATTCCTGCTTTATTAAGAGGTGAGCCCATATATTTGGGTGAATCATAGGAAACCTGTTAAAGACATCCATGAGTTATTATTCCCCAAAATGGTCCTTTGTTTTTTTTTTTTTTTTTAATTTTTACAAATGCAAAAAAAGCAGGCTGATCAAACAACAACTCCAGACAGAGATAGTAAATAATCAGGGTCTGAACTGGCCACCAGGACCACCTGGAAAATTCCCAGTAACCTGCTGTTTATTGCCTGCTCTTTCAGAAGAGGGCCTTGGTAAATATATGCTTTGGTGGACACACAGGCTAAAATTGTGCATTTTCACAGCAGCGACAGGAATCTATATAATGCTGCTCACAATGTCACAGTGCTGCAGTTTTGGGGTGTGCCACTGTCAATCCCACAATCCACCTTGTTTATCTCTCTTTGAGTGAAAAGCAAAAAGTTACTGACATCTTTACACTTCCGTTTGTTAAAGCTGCAAGCTGTAATGTTTTGGGGGATAAAAAAACAAATCAGTTATTGGGTAAGGACATAATACATCAGTGTTCAAAACTGTCTCCTTACCTCCTTACCCTGATTCGCAATGGTAAATTTATAAAAATGATTGATAATCTGAGCTGTTGAGTCAGATTTCCCAGGAAATTTCAAGTGAAGTTTGTCCACTGGACTTACGTAAAGCATGTAAAGTAACCTGCCATTTTGTTTCAAACAGAGATGGCAAAAGTTACTTGAGACTGCAGCTTTAAACATTTGGTGTGATGTTCTGTTACAGACCTATGAAAGCAGGTTAAATGAGCAGAATGGATCATAACATTTGAGAGCTGCAAAGGAGATTTTCAAAGTAACTTTAGTCAGTTTATTAAACCAAGCTATCATATAGCATAAAGTGATACAATAACTTTTAAAGTTTAACGTAATGGTTTTATTGTATTGTTGTCCAGTTTGCTGCTTGACAGATATCACTATGAACTGTCAATGTGTGGAAAAAAACTTAAACAATCCCCTGTTGTGTTATACAGGCAAAATAACAGCATATAAGATTGAAACAGGGAACACACATGTAATGTAAAGGGAGCAATATGATGCTTGTAAACACTGACAGATTTCCCATTTTTGGCTGCACTATTACATTAAAGTCATTGCGAAGGAGTGTGATTAACCAAATGTTTAACTCAGCCATCAGAGCTTTTAGATCTATGTGCCTTATAAATAGTACACATTAAACATACTGCATTTGTTAAGTGAACGTTTTATGTGGGACAAGAGCCACATCACAAAACATCCTCACAGCTGTTGACCAGAGCAGCACACTGCAGCACCTCCAAGACAAGCAATGCGATTCACATACTCGGCCATCAGACTGGGCCGGACCCACTAGATGCCCAGTGCAGTGAGATCAACAGGTGTGACAGAGCGTGTGTATATGTATACAGTATGTGTCTGTGTTGTCGGATTGGTTATGGATTACACCAGGATTATGCCATGCACACTCAATGCTGTGTTGGAATTACTATAAGAGCTTCACTTCTTCTTCTGGGCAGCTGCTGTTAGTGTGCAGAGTCATGAGTGTTATAAACAGCACTGTTGTGTGACAGTGTTGTGCACCGTACGAAGTTAACGGTAGGGTATGCAGTTTCAGAAAGGCTAGAGAAAGCAGACTAGCTTTGAACGCGTAAGATGAATGCCACCCTCCCTTAAGAGCGCCTCCTCCGAAACACATGAACGCATACGTAGTCTGACAGGCAAGTGGGCCGTCCTATATTCCGACCGCATGCAATGATTGGATGAAAATGTTACGGCTCGGTGGCTTCCACTTAAGATACATCTTTGTATAAATGTAACCACCTGACTGATTTCGAACCAGCCTTACAAAAATGTTTCTGAAAGAAAATCACCTTCCCTGCCTTGAAGCGACAATCTGCTTTCTGTTCAGGTAAACGCGTTACGTTTGTGCGTGCAGTACCTCTCTCCACCTAATGGTGTCACCATTGAGTCACACACAGAGACACACACACACACACACACACACACACACACACACACACACACACACACACAGGGTAAGAGCCTATTCAGCTCACTTTGATTCGTAATTACTACCTCCCATTATTGCAAACATCTGCAGGACAGCTGCTGTGGGAATCTGGGCCTATTTTAGACTCACCACATGAGTGTATCCCCACAGGATGCCGGTAAAACGCCCACAGTTACCCTGTGCACTATAACAGTAAGGGTCAAAGTACATTAAAGACTTCATAACATCTACTGCCAGCCATAACCTCTGCATGCAGCCCTTACACATGTTATAGGAATTCTCTACACAAGCATCTTTCCTGTGGTAACTCTCTCAAGAGAGAAAGGCCTTTCATATGGTTCTGATTCCAGGGTTCATTTCAGGCTGACTAAACATTTTCCAAAACACAAGATTTTAAAGTTGTTTTTTCACATTCAAGAACGTTCAGGAAAGAAAATGTCTCTGCATTGTGTTATGCTTAAGACAAACCCACCATAGCCAGATTCTGGTAGCTTATTGCCTAATTTCTTGTTAAAATATGTATATGCAACTATGCAGCGTGCATGGTTTACAATGCAGGTTTTCCTGACAAAAGCTGCATGTGCATGAGCACAAAAGTGAATACGTAGCTTCTGGGAGTCAAATTGAAATAATAACAGGAATAAAAGGAGTACCCTTATTTTTTTTTTTAGATTTGTTTAAAAGCATAAATGAATGATTTTGTTTAAATGACAGGAGAGCGCCCCCCTCGGGTAGACGTCGCGTCTGCAGGCTACGCGTGACGTCACGGGAGGTGGGCGGGGCCCCGAGCGCAATTCCACCACACTGTCTGAGAGAGCGAGTAGCGGTGAACGTCCAAACTTTTCCCGACGGATAATTCATGACCTGCGACAGGTAATTCACCTTTACATTTACGATGTCGTTTGAGAAATCCCTTCCAAAGAGTTCCCGCAAGTTTTCAGCATCTCTTGGGCTTCAGGTCGGCGTGCGATACTGTGTTTCGGTCGCTATTCCCGATCTCAGATTAAACAGGGAATGTGCCGGGGCTTGTTCTCCAGGGAAAACGTACTTATCACAAGATATCAGCGGGATGTGGTGTGCGAAATGTGGTTCACAAACTGAACCAAAGTACTTCTGAGGACAGCAGACTGTGTTTAGATTATTGATGTGTCCTGCTGTGATCATCTCTTAAAGTGGGAATTCTGGATATGAATGGGAGCTTTGCGTTGGGATTCATCCCGTTCCAGTGGGAAGTTTTTTTTGTTAGAGCTACACCTGCGATCTCTGATCTCTCTGATCTTTTTGACTCCATTCTCCGCATAGTTTGTCGACATTTTGTTATGAATATAAATACGTTTCCCAAACTCTTTCCCTTTGATCTGCAATGCCATTCCCAAGTTTAACCAGACGTGACTGAATTTATATGTCTCGTCTTAAAGAAATGAAAAGCACTTTGCTCTGAAAGCTTGTTCTTAACAGCTTGACATCAGATGTGTAGACGAACATAAATTGTGCCTTTAGGAAACTACATGTTTAATTAAAGTTTGCTTAAATAGTGTTTTAACAGTATCCCAGAATGCACCTCGTGAAGTTGGTGGAGAGGATGACCAGAATGTGCAGAGCTGTAATTTATACTAGCTGGAGAGTGGCCACTTTAAAGAAGAAACTTTTAATTAGTTTAACTAATTATTATTATTCTTTTGTTAATTATGGCCTGCACGTTTCGTGAGATCCTTGTTGAAGTCACTAGCCTGGACATATATTGTGTTTCTCCATTGCAAAAGTTTGATTAGATGCCGTGCTTCAGTTTGGATGCCCTCTCGTGACTCATGAAGCCTGGTTGTGTTCTGGGTTGACAAAGGCCACTCCTTTTCCTACCCTCCAGAAAGCTTTCCATAGTTGTGTTCTACAAGGTTCCCACGGTCATGGAAACCCACACAATTTTACAATTGTGATTTTCAGGCCTAGAATAGTCAGATATTTCTGTAGTGAAAATAAATGTTTTGTTCTGCTCTAACACAGGACTTGATATTGGACAGTGGAGTGTCATGCATAAGAAATTCATTTTCAGAGAAACCTTCTCATTTTTGGGTGAACTATGCAGTTAATGAAGTTTTAATATTTTTCGTTGGTTGCAAACTGTTATAAATCATTTGTATTCACTCATATGGTTCTTGATTGTTGACAATGAGTCTTTAGTTGACTGACTTGTCTATATTAGTTTCTTCTTGATCCTTTGTCTCATCGTTGCTAATTGCACACTGAGAAATCTTCACAGAAGATAAAGAGTTGAATGATTGTGATTAACTGTAGAGTGATTGTGATTAACTGTAGAGTGATTGTGATTAACTGTAGAGTGATTGTGATTAACTGTAGAATGATTGTGATTAACTGTAGAATGATTGTGATTAACTGTGGGATGATTGTGATTAACTGTAGAATGATTGTGATTAACTGTAGAGTGATTGTGATTAACTGTAGAGTGATTGTGATTAACTGTTGAATGATTGTGATTAACTGTAGAATGATTGTGATTAACTGTAGGATGATTGTGATTAACTGTGGGATGATTGTGATTAACTGTGGGATGATTGTGATTAACTGTAGAGCGATTGTGATTAACTGTAGAATGATTGTGATTAACTGTAGAGCGATTGTGATTGACTGTAGAGCGGTTGTGATTGACTGTAGAGCGGTTGTGATTGACTGTAGAGCGATTGTGATTGACTGTAGAGCGATTGTGATTGACTGTAGAGCGATTGTGATTAGGTTTAGCCACTTGACAGTTTCCAGAGTGAGCAGTTATTAAACAGGCTGTCATTTTTTTAGTGCGATATCAAATTAATTTTATACGTTTAAAATTAACCTTATACGGTATTCCCAATGAAATGCAATAGATATCTGTTGTTTAAAACTGTGAGAAACCTGTTGCATGGTCCGTATCCAGTTGGCAAATAACAGGTGCTGGTACCATATGTAAGCACTTATTAGATACAGAGGGGCAAACACAGGTCACTGCTGGGCTTTGGATGTGCTGAAGTCACGTCTTTACAATATGCCATTATTTTACTGAAGATCCAATGAAGTGATTTCTCTGTAAATGAATAAGACTTATAAATTTGAAGAATCGCCCGTGTGACTCACAAAATTACACACAGTGTCTACACTGTCACAGATTTAGGTTACAAAGTCATCCGTCTGTCTCCGTCTGGCTTTGTTAAAGGCACGGTCTGTGATTTTTTTCAGAAACATTTTTAGTTATGGTGGTTGAAAATGTCTTCACATCCTGATAGCGGTCACTAAGTAAAGTGTATAAAAATATCATATAAAAATATATCTTTTGTGAAAGGCTCAGGACCATAAAATGTTCGTCCAATCATTGCATTCGGCCTGTCAAACTATGTACACGTTCATGTGTTTTGGAGGGGGCGTGACTTTGGAAGGAATGGTGGAATCTTATGTTTTCAGAGCTAGGTTGCTATTGCTAGCCTCTCTTAAATAGCTCTATCTTTAAATTATGTTTTCAGACACAAATATACTTTGAGGCTTAAAACAAAGGCTGGAAAATGAAGTCTGTCCCACAGAGCTAGAATGAAAGTGAGGTGCTTAATTGCCCACACAAGCTCCATCACAGTCAGTAACAGAGGGGCTGCTTGTCAGTGGGCTCGTATATCATGACAGGACGTTTTTATGGTGCTGGGGTGCCTCTTTGACTCTGGTGGCCTGCAGGGAGACGCTCATTTACTAACATTGTGGTGGTGGTCAGGGAGAAGATTGTGTTACTTACAACAATAGCTGTGTTGTGAGTCTTAATCAGCTGTGTATTCTGACACTGTCACCCAGGAAATAAAAAATGACCTCTAGTGCTTTGTGGGCGGTCAGAATGCAAATTTATCTTCATTTTTTCTGATCTGAATTATGTTTAACAGTTTAAAAGATGGTACAGTAAAAATGATCCTACCAAAGTAAATTCCAGATTTCTGATGTGACTCTCAGTTTCCTTTGATATCTTGCAATGCATATGTATGTTTTGGATGAGCTGTCTTTTTTGTGCATATGTGGCAATGTACAGAATAAACTGTACCAGTCTGTGAAATGTAGACGACTGCCATAATGGTTCAGGATAAACGGATAGGAGTGTGTGACTATATTTTTCTTGTGCTGTAAAGCATCAACCTCTGCTGTTTCCAGGACTTTGGTTTGCTGTAGCTTGTTGTTTGTCTTTGGCAACAGGCACACTGTAGCTGTAGGGTGTTTTGCACAGTAAAACTGTGGGCTAGCACCCCAAAGGCTAAACAGGGGTCATGGTTTGGCTGGTTAGCATGCGCTAGTTGGCCCCTGCTGGTAGATATGTAACCACACAATCGGGTTAAAAAATCATCTTTGACAGCCAGTCAGTCAAAGGTAGCTGTGTATTCTGACCAAATAGAGTCTTTTGCCAAAGCAAATAAATGTAAAATATTTCATTATATCTTGGTGGATGTTTCACTAGTGCCCAGTGTGTTTTGGAGGGCTCTTCAAACACATGAAATGAACTGACTGTTGAGCACAATAGAGCACAACGGTTGTGAATAGGCCAGTTTTTCTAGTTTTAGATGTTGTGTATTCTTTATTCACATCAGAGCAAGTCTGTCAGTGGAGACTGTTATGGTTGTCATTTCCTGATTACAGATGCTTAGATGGTTTTCGAGGCTTGTTGACATTTTGAGGAAACCTCACGTCATGTTTGCTGAGTTGCAACATTTACAACATTTCATATTCAACATGAATCCCCAAATATCAGTTGAGCTCCACTTCCCAAACCTTCCCAAATGATTTGGGTCTCCAAATCGATTCTTAAATCTGTTGTAGCAATTCAAATTTGTTATCTCCTACCATTGACCCTCTGTTAAGTTTTCATAAACCTCTATATAACCTTTACAAGTTCTCTCAAAGTTATCAAAAACAGTTCTTGCACTAGAATTTTTTTAGCGTTAAATAACATATCAGAAATGTTATTCTTAAGTAGTTAGTGGAATTTTTTAAAAACGTGAATTAAAACAGAATTAAAAAAAGTTTGAATACGTTGTTGAATAACCAGGCAATAACCTTAATACAACATCTAAAAAATTGGACGTTTTGAATGTTCCTAGAACTTTCAAAATAACATTTTTAATGTTATTGTCACTTAATGGAAATGTTAGGGAAATGTTCTTACAACCTAAAAGTGTTAGCTGGGTCAGAGCTGTAACTGGCAGCCTGTCACATTCATTTATTTGCACTGCTGTCTCATGTAATACCCATGAGGAATGCCGGGGAATTCTTGCATTTATGACACTCCTGCTTAACCTTTTATAGTGTGGGATATGTACTAAATATGTAATATGTACTAATATGTACTAGGGATATGTACTAAATATTTATGGGACACTGTGATTTTGTTACCATTATTAAATTAAACAACATCATAAATAATGATTTAAATACTTACTATATTTGTAGTAGCATTATCACACAGAAATATTCCCTGATGTTTCTGCATGGCATTTTTCATAAAATAAAATTATTTTTATTGTATTATAATATTGTTTTATTGACATATATATTAAAATATTTTTATTGAATTGTTATATCGTCCATAAATGGAAACGACTGAGTATATTCTTCAGAAAACTGTGGAAAACATGGCTTATTTTTAACTAGTTTTCTTTTACTGTGTTTTAGATCTGACTGTGTTTTGGTTTTTATATTGTCAAAAGGAAGACATAACATTTCTGAAGCTATAAAACCAAGTGTCTTTAAAATAGGTAAAATTAACTGTTGGGATTCATAGTAAGAGATTTCCAGTAGACTTTTTACTGAAGAAGTTAATATGTTACTTCAGTCAGATAACAGCAGGAAACACGTATCTGTATCTGCTCTGTTTGAAGGCCTCAGGTCATAATGCTCGTTTTACTTTAAACAGAACCTCTTCTTATAGCAATGTGTTCTTTTTCTCCACATAATGATGGAGATGCATGGATATAGGTGAAGAACATATGGGATTGGGTTGCAGTATTCTTGAGTCTGTGAGGGCAGGACAGGACGATCTGGTGTTTCTGCAGCGTTTTTGAGCGTTGGAGAGAGTGAATGTGGTCTTGTCAGGTTGATTCAGTTTCCACAGCCTCAGGTGTAACTGTAAACTCAGATCAAAAACATGTCTCAACTTTCTTTCCTAGTGAGTTTAGGGAAGAGTATTTTACTGTTCCCATGTCTTCGTTCTTCCTATGTTAATTTGTTTGGATGATTAATATGCCCAAATTCTAGCATGTCAAACATTATTGGCGGGTATTTGATCTAGATCTCAGTTTAATACGTTGTTATTCTCCAGTGGTTTACAATATTGTATTTGTTATTGGGATAAAGAAATGTGGAAACATGATTTAAAGTGACACCTGATATATAAATGACGTGAACTGACAGTGTGAACAGAATTACTGTCGGTATGTTAATGACAGCTCTCTGAGCGAGCAGTGCTGAGCAATATAGCTAAAACTCACCAACTAAAGCTCAATATGTTTTTAGCCTTTTGATGATATTTTGTATAAATATTGATGTATTATGTATATACGCCATATCTTGGATTGATTAAACCTGACAAAACCTGACAGACTCAAAACTCTAAAGACTCATTTCTGTAGGAAATCACGTGACCTGCTATAAGATGAGAATTAAATGCAAACATACTAGGAGAGAAAATGATTTCACACTTTTAAAAAGTTAGGTTTAAAGTCTGTTTTTTACAGTTTGTCGGTTCTGTATTTTGTCTTGAAAAAAGTAGGTCCTCGGGCACACCTGCTTGTCCTCAGAAACAGCAGCAGAGGCCAGTTAAACACTGTGCGTATCTGACTAACAGAGCGTCTCTCTGCTCATATGCGCACAGGAGAGAGGAGGTTATTAAAGGGCAGGCACAGTTACTCTGCTGGAGTCAAATCTAAACCCACAAGCATCAGCATGACTTCATTTTCTGCCCAGAAGAGGCAAATGAGTCATTTAACTGCGGGCGCTGTGAGTTGTCGGAGTTTTGTTTAGACCTGTCATCTGTCCTTTCTGCAGAGGGCTGGTTTGAGTCCAAATGGTTTGAGGTCCAGGTAATTCAAGCACGCACTGCTTTAAAAGCAAGAAGCAGCTGAATTAGGTTCAGTGATGGAAACATCCTGAGATTAGTAGCGGAGATATTTCCATCAACACAGAGAAGTGAATTTGATTTCTCGCAGTGCTTTCTGCTGTGTCCTACATTGTGGAAGAGTTATTTCTCCAGCTGTTTTCTGAGAGAAAGTTGGTTTCAGAACATTTGTTATACTTAAAGCTGTCATGTCATAAAAACGTTTTTTCCGCTGTTTTGAAATAGAAGACCCCTATTAAATGTTTGGATTACACTTTAATGTTCATTTATGGACACTGAGCTATTCAGAACGTTTAGCACATTGGTTGATATGACTGCTCACATTGACATATGGACAAAAAGATCGTGTTTAATTCTGTGGGTCAGTTAGAGAGGGGAACATTGTGCATTTCAATGTGTAATGAATAAATCTTGAATTAATTTTACAGTGTAAAATGTGGCCTGTTTTAATAGAAGTCTTCTATTGAGACTGAACGCTTCTCTTCTGCAGTTACTGGTGTAGCTGTTTCTCCTCTATTTTCCTGTTACCCAGACTTCTCTTCACTATTTCCCGGTGGCACTGTTTGATGGTCTGAAGTAAATCTTTGTTAAAGAATTGTCATTGTTTTACTTCCTTTCATGTTGTTGTGAATGGTGCTCTGCAGTCTTAAGAGCTGAGATACCGCCCGTCCTGCTCCTCATTGTCTTTCACTCGCTCATTTCCTGTTTCAAGGTGAGGAATTCATTCTCCGTCTGTAGTCACCTGTTATCTAGCTCAGGTTATTTTTGTCTGTTCTGCATCAATGAAGGGACATTTAATGAAACTATTAATGTTTCCATTCTTCTCACACACTCATTCATTATGGAAGTTTTATCTGTTCAATTCTTCCTTTCAGAAAACGGTGCCCATCATTTTCTCTCCACTAATGTTCTCTGTCTTTGATGGCGTCTTTCCTGTTATGCAACACCTTGTGAACTCTGTACCTTTAAGAAATGAAATATGCTTGTGTTGCAATTTGAGGAATTTTTCCCATAATAGGGTCTTTCATGGGCTTTCAGAACACCTGCAATATTTCTGCTCGTTTTTTTTAATTCAGTTTTTGTGACATACAGTGTTCTCCAGAAGTATTGGGATGGTAAAGGAAAAATTGCTTTGTTTACTGTAGAGACAAAAAAATCGTTTCTGATTTAAAGGTGAGGTACAAATGTACAGAATGTCACGTTTTTTCACTGTTTTCCTGTCTGAGTTAGCTCCCTCGTCTTCATCTTAGTTTATGTATGTTCTCACCGAGAACACAAGACTCAGACTGCAAAAGCAATAAACAGAACTGATAATACACATTCCCTTCTTTTAATGTGTAAACAAATAAGACAACAGAACACAACTGATCACTTGATATATAAAATACAATTATGGGCCAACTGTCCCAATGCTTACATTAGATAGAGGGATAAATTCTGTTCTTCTAAACTGGTGAAACGTGTTGAAACAGCCAAATAACAAAAATGTGACATTCTGTACTTATGCCTCATATTCATCTTTTTATCATAAAAAGTACTTATGGAGGACACTGTACACGATAGGCAGATGAAAATGGACTGCATATGAGGAATGAGGTGGTCACAAAAAAGGCCCGAGCTCAATGTTGGGTGGTGTGGTTGTCATGACGCTGGACACTTTGAGGATCATTCATGTAGAACAGCTTTATAAAAAGAAACTTGAGAGAGAGAGAGAGAGAGAGAGAGAGAGAGAGGAACAGTGTGTAAATAAGTAGCTGTTGGCGTCAGTTTGAGATTAACCCGTCTCTTATTGTCAAGAGTCCAGGAGACAGGGCTGGTCTCTGCTCTGACACTTCAGTAAGAGCCAGAGGCAATCACCGAAACAATGCCCATCCACTTCCTGTGTGCTGCTCTGCAGATGCTGTCTTTAACACTTTAACCTGCCTGTTCTATAGCTGTGCAAAACTGTGACATGATGGAAACAAGATCTCTCCCTTTTCTGGGCTACTCAGAATTTTATCGCAGATGGTGTTAATAAATAACAAGTTACAGGTTCATTTGAAAGACATTTGGTAGATGTTTCTTCTCTTTTTTTTCATCTGTGCATGGTTTGTTGAGTAGTCATGAACTGTGATGTGATGTTTGGGGCTGGATTATCTGTTTGGCCAGTCGGTGGCAAACAGTTATTTTGGCAGTTCCGTTTGGTGTCGCTAATGGTACAGAAATTGCACTAAACCTGGAGTGCTTTCCTTTGCTCTGTTTTCAGGTAGTAAATAAGAACTTCAGGAAGTTCCTTCAGGATCTTTGTAGCTACTTTAATCTGTAAATGATGCTGAGAGGCTCAATGGAGGGTCAGCTTTAGAAAGATAATACAGATACCCTCATCATTGGGGGGCCAAATGCCCCCTTGACTGAGAGGAAGAAGAAGCTGCTTTATAGAGCTGAAGTTCCTTTCCTGTTGAGATAGTCTAATAGAATTGCCCCATGATTATTTCCGTTTCTCAGGACACGTTATCTTTCTTCTGCACAGTTGAGATTGCTCTGTTGAAGTCTTTGTTCCGTCAGAGAGCCACATGTGGATTTAATTTAGTTCCTGGGTCGGATCAGATGTGCGGAAGATGACAGAACTTGTGGAGGTCTTGCTAACACTCTTTGAGGTTCAGACTCCTTGAACCCATCAGAAGCTCCTGACCTTGAGTTTGTGAGTGATCGAACCTGCTGCTGCAGGACTGGAAGACATCAGCTTGTGATGCATTTCCTCTTGAGGCTGTCCTTCAGCCATGGTGCCAACTAGCTTAACAGCTTAACTAAACATTTTTTTGCTGGTTGTACCTAAAGTTTGCTAGTGCTCTTAACTTTTTAATTTTAGGTTAAGTAAAAAAGTTAAAGATAATGTAGGTAATTTCAGACTTTTTTTGGCACATACTATCATACAGATGTTACTGATACTGGTGTTACTGATACTATACACGCAATCTTTTAGGCAAGGTTGGGTGGGCACCTCTCAGATACAATGATCTGCATGCCCCTTCACCTCCTGTGGGCCCCGGTCTGTCTCCCTGTCTGTCTTATGTTTTTTTTGTTTGTGCAGGATATGGATGAAAGCTATTGTGCTGCTTCACTGTGCTAATTATACAGATTCCTGTTCTCTCCTATCAGCAGATATGTTGAGGAGGTGCTGGAATCTGTCTGGAGCAGCTTTGGAAGTAGCTGCTGCTTTTTAGAGAGGGAGAGACAGATGAACTGTGAGATATCGTCTGGAATGCGACAGGCTGCTGTAATTGCTTGCATGTGCTGCACATTTGAGTCTCTTAAAGAGGTCGACTTTACTGTCCTGTAACTGGAACAACAGTCAGCATGGAGAAACTCGAGCGGGCAGATCGGTGTGAAATGAATCTGTGTGGTTTTGGTACATTCAGATGTGATTAACCAGTAGTTTTTGATATAGGACTACTTTTTTAGGTGGATTAACTGGTTATGCATTACTGATGTAATTCCTGGGAGTGGATTTGCGCTGGTTTCCCTGCAAGGTTAGGTAATGGTTCTATGGTTCTACACTAGAACTCTGGACTAGAACACTAAACACAGGAAGTGTTCTAAACGTGTAGGTGTTAAATTGTGGATACTGTTACAAAGTGTAGTCAACATGTTTCTAGCAACCTAGCAATCTGAGTAACAACAAATTTGGTTTAATGGCACAAATATTTAAGTACTGAGGTTTGTCACCATCAAAGTAATGTTACTGCATATTAATGGTTCTTTTCTGTGTTTTATGTTCTTTGACCCTCACAAGCTGAACTCGATTACAAAGTCGATCACAGATGCCAGTTTTCAAACAGATAACCAGTGTAAACCCAGTTTTGTTTACCTCCAGTGAACAGTTTCTTTTTACTTTGTTTGATATAGAAGCACGTTGGTTTTGCTCTGTGGAATTCTGCTCCATGTTGAGAGTCTCTCTCTTCAGCTTTTGAATGTGATCACAGCGGGTCTGAGAGCTCAGTTCGATGGGGATCAGACTGCCTGCATGCCTCCTGAGGGAACTTGCTGGCTCTTTTCATGGCTTATCTCAGAGCTGAGGAGGGCCGTGGTGTCTGCTGTGAGTTCAGTTTCAGACACCTCACTTTCTCCAGTCTGCCCCGAGCACAGCTCTCAGACACACTGTGTAGTTCACTGCTTGCTCTGCGTTTATAGCTGGCTGAATTCTTCTCAAAATATTAGAATGGGGAAATAACCAACAGTACAGAAATTAAAGCTGCAATCTGTAACTTTTGCCTCTCTACCGCCATCTCTGTTTAAAACCTAACATTGCAGGGCACTTGTTATTTTTTGTAGTTAAATTCTAAACAGCTGCTGTATGAACAAGCTATAAAGCTGCACCGTCTACAGTACCCAGATATACAATATAGTAGCCGGATCTTCTTTCCGTTTACAGAAAGACATTTCCAGAGAAATCCGACCTGACAGCTCAAATTATAAATCATTATTACGTACCTTTGCAAATAGGGGAAAGGTCATGTTGAAGACTGATCTGTCATGTACTTGCCCAGTAACAGATTTTTGTTAATTTTTAACCAAAAAGTTACGGATTGCAGCTTTAGATGTTTGTAAATAACTCATTTTTTAAATGCAGTGCAAAACATTGTCAAGCACTGTCTCTTTTGCCTTCTTGTTATGAGAACTTATGTTCTCATTGATTTTTTTTTTAGCTGTGACCCAGCCCTGCTACTAATAATAAAGGTTTTAACAGACAGTGCACACACCCAATGTGTTTATGTTCAACCACCTGCGTAGTGTAAACAAGCACGCTGCACAGAACGTTTACTGTGCGGGAACAGCGCAGCCTAATACATGTAAACATTTGAGTGCATTTCACCTGAGAAAGAACGTGTGCTACATGCATTAAACCTCACTGTTATCATGATGAGTGACACGAGAAACCCATGTTTAGTCATATATCATCAATTAGATGCGGAATGTTGGGAATGCAACGGCTTGTTTTCCGGAATAACAAGATAGCGGAGCAGAGCTGCTCTGAGCAAATATTGAAGAATTCTTTCCATGCTGACCCACGTGAGAGTGGCCAAACTGTGGGAAAAATTCCAGAATTTACCAGGTCAAAAATATTGTATTTAAGAAGATACTTTGATTGTTTGTTATTATAAACACTTCATGGAGTGTAACTTTACACTTCAAGTGTTTCCAATTGTCTCTGATCAGCTGTGTAAGAACCTTCTTCTTCATGAGAAACATCTTTCTTATCTCCACAGTGTCATTGTGAAAGGATTTCTGGAATCGCGCCATGTTCAAGGCCGTGCTGAAAAAGAACAGAGACAGTGGGAAAAACTGCAAGAAGGATGCAGGTACGAACACAACACAGAGGCCGAGAGCTTGTGTGTGTGCGGTACAACAGAGATGCTAAGAGCTTGTGTGTGTGTGTGTGGTACAACAGAGATGCTGAGAGCTTGTGTGTGTGTGTGTGGTACAACAGAGATGCTGAGAGCTTGTGTGTGTGTGTGTGGTACAACAGAGATGCTGAGAGCTTGTGTGTGTGTGTGTGTACAACAGAGATGCTAAGAGCTTGTGTGTGTGTGTGTGGTACAACAGAGATGCTGAGAGCTTGTGTGTGTGTGTGTGGTACAACAGAGATGCTGAGAGCTTGTGTGTGTGTTGTAGGGTTCTACGCTCATAGAAAACCTGGAAAATAAGTGAATTTTAAAACTGATATACCGATCTAGAGAATTATCAGGCAGGTCTAGAAAAGTAATGGAAATTAATAGCATGTCACATTTGTATTAGAACACCTTGTGTAACGGAAGCAAACTGGATTGCAAACAATGTCTTTTTGACACTTCCACACATTTTTCTAGTTGCACAGTCTTGTTTCATCAGCTAGAAGTTGTAATCTTTATTAAATGTAATCACAAGTGACTGGAAAAGTCAGGAAAAGTTACTGGAAATCGTTAGGCTTTCATCTGTTTGGACCTTGATGTCATGGTTTTAGTAATTTTCCAGCAGGTTGGCTGATTCATAAAACATAGAGCCCTTCAGAAGAGAGAAGACTTTTAAATGAAGGATTTTTTAAACAAGATTGTTTTGATGATGTTATTCTGTGGTTGTACATTACAGATCCGTCAGCATAAACCTGATCAGAGTGTCTGACTCATTTATGTGAATTTATGATGTGGTTTCTGGTTTATATCACTAATGTCAGCCGTGTCTTCTGCGTGCTTTGTGTGAGCAGCTCTATTTGTATGATGTACAGAGTTGCTACCCATGCAGAATGATGTCATTGGATTCAAACAGGTTTCTTTTATCAGTCTGTAGCTCATTGAAACCTGTGAAATCACTTAACTGATACACACACATGTACAGTATATGCCCGCAGTCATGTGAGGTCATTGGTTCTGTTTTTTGTCTAGGGCTGCTGTAGATTTTTTTATGTGGTTCCTGAAAAATGGTTAATATAATAAATGACCATGTGTAATGCCTATTTTTGGATAATCCAGTGAATTAAATACCTAACAACATTTAAGTATTTTGTCTTTTTCAGATTGAATACTCTGTTTCTTCTGTTGTACACAAACTGTCATTGTGTAAACAAGAGTGACATCATTTCATTAACAACTAGTTGGTTGCTTCACTTCTGTTCACACTACTGACAGAACTGTTTTAATGGTTAATTCTGATTTGTCACTTCTGGTAGTAATTAAACTCTGTGTGTACAGAACAGGATTAAGCACTCAGAACAGGAGTGAAAACCATGTTTAGATGCAGTGTGAACAATGCTTTTAGATGTTTAATTGCTGTTCTCAGGAGATCTCATAACTGTGTGTGATAAATATAGAGGGCAGGTTGCCCTTGAGATGTGTGTGTGTGTGTGTATAGTCATGCATCGCCATCTGTACTTTGTCAAATAGTAACATAATTGGCAATCAATCACAGGGCCCTTGGAGCATCATAAAAGAGGGTTACCATGGAAACAGCCCTTGTTTTGCTGATATGTTGTTTTCATTTGTTGGAACATGTTCAACAAGCATGAATCACTGTTTTCACATCATTGTCTGTCTCTCTGTTTAGTGCAGCGCTGTAAAACACTTCCTATATTTTTTGAGCCATAGCCTCAATCATGATGAAGGTATGTCACACATCCTTGACACAGCCCAAGCTGGCAACTGTTTCAAGGTTGTGTGACATACCTTCATCATGACTGAGGCAAGGCGGTCGCTGTAATATTAATGCATGTCAATGTTTAAGTTTCAAGATATTTGTATTTTGTACAGTAAACTATTTCTTACAGTAAACTGAAATGTTATTTCATTGTTTTCATTTAGTATGGTTTACACTTATGTATTTAGCACACACTTTTATCCAAAGTGACTAACTGTGCAGACAAGGTCTACATTTAATTAGTATGTGTGTCTACATACTAACTGGTGTCTACCAGTTGAGCTACAGGAACACTCTTGGGCTACAGGTTTAATTTCCTGTTGTCCTCTTTGTGAAGTCACTGGTCTTTGTGCCCCTTCCTCTCACTCTCCTGCTCTTCTCTGTTAGCGCTCTTCACCCCTACTGTTGCTTTGAATTCAGAATGACATGTTTTCTAGGCTCTTGATGTGGTGGAGGCTGGAATGACTTTGCTGACATGTCATTTAATGTCCCGGTGGGGAATTAGTGGCATATTTATGTCCAGACTGGCTAAGACATGTGCTCTACAAACCCATGATGAATAGCAGCACATGGAGTCTGAACAGATGTGCATCTTTGAATTCAAGGGCTGTTTGTTCACTTTACTGAATATCATATTACTGAAAAGCTTTTCAGCTCAGATTTGGTCTTGAGTTACCAGTGTTCTCAAACTGTCTTAGATTGTTGAGCAGGTCCTGACAATACAGATAGACCACAGCTGGTGTGAGAAAGGTTTGGGCCAATTGAGAGAGTCAGGGGTAATACACACAGGATCTGTTTACACTTTTTTCTGAGGGTTTTTCATTGTTTTACTCTCTATCTTTCTCTCTCTGACTCAAACACACTCACAGAGCTTTCAAAGATGGCTAATTAAACCAGCTGTTTTATGAGACACAGTTTAATTAGTATATGTGTACAGCTGAATCCAAAAAAAGAGCACATGGTCTATAAAGAGTTCGTGATACCTTATGCAGAAGTGTGTCTTTCTTTAACAGACAGATCTGATGTCATAGTTCTCATCTGGTGTTCTGATTGAGATGCCTAATGTGAATGGAACTGGACATACAATAAAACATTTCAGTATTTCCAAAATGGTGACCTGCCACAGAATTAGACCTTGGTCCTCAAGTAGGGAACCTTGGTTTCACAATCTATGGAAACCATTGCTCTGTTCCAACACTTAGTCAGCTACCTTCAATGATTGTCTGATATGCCCTTTTTAGCTTGCAATTTTTATAAGCAGTTAAACCACATAAAGACAAACATATCTATACACAATGCATCAGGCTTCAGGGTGAATTCAGTATATCCAAATATTGGATAAGAAAGTTTTTATTATTTGAAAAAGATATTTAATACTGATCGCCCTGTTCATTCTGCGATTTTCTTCTTTTTTTTCTTCTTGGTCAAGGTTAAGTATCATAGATGTTAATGTTTCTGTCTTTAGATGGGATTTTAAAGCATCAAGAGTATGATGCTTTAAAATCCCATCTGAAAGCAGCTTGCTAGATTTAGGAGCAGTTCTCCTGACGAATGGGACCCTTATGTTAAATTGACAGCGTCTCAGTAATACTGAATTAGTATTGGCTGCTTTGTCTCTAAATGTTACGTGTAAATGGTGATTTGTAACAGTAATGAGTGAATGAGAAAGCCTTGATCATATTTTAACTATACGGTAGAGCAGCTCATGTTGGCGGTTTGGCCCAGAGAAGCTCCAGGGAGTTTGAAAGCGATCATGGAAACTCTTTCCTGTTGCCAATGACCACAGCCATTAGTCCACACCATCACCAATCTCTAATTCAGACAGTCTCGCTTTTCTCTCCCTCTGTGGCTGTGTTCTAAAACCTAGTGAGCTGCTTACGTAGACAGAATTTTTTAGCCATCACAAATGCTGTTATAAAAGTTAGCAAAAAGATTTTAGCAAAAAACAAAAAAAGATGTTGTATGGGGGAGGGCAATCCCACAATGCATTGCAGCAAGTTCAGTAAAAAAAGTAAAATACAATAAATGCAGGTTATAAATTCATTATAATTCATCATTATACATTCAGATTAATTTAATACCAAAACATACTAATAAAAAACAGCAGCTGTGTAGGCAGTAGACAGCAACACAGCTTTGAAGGTTTGGACAGAGCTTGTGTGTATATGTGTGTGTGTTTGTTTTATTTTTTGGCTAGCTGGGGTGATTGTAACCATACATTTGTTTTTGTATGTATGTGATATTGTCTTTTTGATCCTCATCACATCTAAGGGCTTTCCACACTTTTTACATCTGTGTGGTTTCACTTGTTTCATCCTGTTTTTAAAGTATTCCAGTGGTGACTCCTGAAGCTGGAATTTTAAAGGTGTCTGGAGTCTTTGATCAGCACACTGGCTTGTAAAGGTCAAATTTCCAGATACCTTCAGTCTTCCTAATGATTCTGGGCTTCTTGACCTGATTATCATGACTTGTAAAATCACCTTGAGAAATAATTAGTGGTGTTTGCTCGGACAGCACCATTATTGCTTATATTTAGAGTTTTGAATAAACCTCTTAAGCTAAGTATTAAACTTTGGCATGTAACTAATCTTGCACCATCTAACGGATTGCCCTAAATTGTGTAGCTTGTTGAGGCAACACCATAGACTTACTTTGAAAGACCTGAGGTGTATCAGAACCCTTTAGCTGTTGCATAGCAGCAACTTGACAACGAGCCACGAGTTTTGTGCGGTCAGAAAATGTAATAGTTGGTATTTTAAGAACAGATATTATATCCTTGTGCTTGAGAACATCCACTCAAGTTTGATGTGATCCTGAAAGCTGCGCAGATGTGCTTCAGTTATTGCAGCGCACCATGGGAAGGGACAATTTTATGAGCCCACTAAAAAAGCACTTTTTGAGGTTTGTTCACCTGCCGTGCCTCATAATCTCTAGGTTTACATTTAAGCTCACAACTATCAGATCAGTGTCAAAATCTCTGGGTTTATTTCACGATGATGACAGACTCTGTTATCCTTTACTTGTATGTGTTCTGGCCCGAGGCTTCAACAGCATTAATGTTCCAAATTCAACTTGTTTAGAATCATCTCAGATTTCTATTAGATTTGTAGTAATGGTGAAGATTACCTGGCAAATAGCAGCTGTACCTTTTCTCGTTGACATTGCTGTATTCAACAGTCCCAATAAAATCAGAGTATAGTTCCTGGAAATTAGTCTATAATTGTTTTATATACACTTTATGATACTTTACTGTGGCACTTTATATACCAGGTCAGTCCCACAGTATTTAGAAGTTTGTGTTGTGCTTGTGAATCTGTGAATGTACTTCCTGTGTGTGTGTGTGTGTGTGTGTGTGTGTGTGTGTGTGTGTGTGTGTGTGTGTGTGTGTTTTATTGACTGGAAGTGTGATTGGCCCTACACAAACGGTGTCAAGGACCTGTGACTCATTGATCAGTTTATGTCTCTGGGAAGTTTCCTGGTAACAACAGTATGAAGGTGAGGAATGAGGACTAGTGTGAATGTGAATGTGGATTTTATCAGCTGAAGATTTGGCCCAAGTGTGCCATTCAAGAGCTTCTATATATAAATCACTGACTGAGTATGGTATGTTCAAGGAGGACTGTTAGATCTCATTTTGTCTTGCCTTGCCATCTTCACGATGCAGATAAAAAAGAAAATAATGAAAAAGAGGAATGACCTTTTGATTTTATGGAAATTGCTCTTAATTAACACCCTTTTAATTAACTGGATGGTCACTCAGGCCATCCAGTTTGTAAACAATGTTAAGTTTCTTGACTGATTTCTTTACTTCATAAGACTTTAGTGTATTGTAAGGAGTGGTGGGGATTCATTTTACGTTGTCTGTATCTGCTTTTTGAATCTTGAAGCCATGACACTTGCAGACTTAGATTTTATGAATGAGAAAGCACATCCGTTTCAGCTAACAATCATCTTATTGTTTTACTGAAGACAAAATGTCACCCACACATTAGATGACAAGAATGTCTGGATATGTTGTGATATGTCATATTTTGATATAAAATGACTCGTATAGTAATTTAATGTGATGGTCATACCACACACCGGTTATTCTGAACAACTGTGATTATTTGCACACAGCTCAGGTGATTCCCTGTTGTAACAAAACCAAAAATCTTTGTGTGTTCTCCACAGCAGGGCGTTCATAAATTAGAGGCAGAAGACAGTGTTTGGCCATTTCTGTCTTGAAGTGACCTCTGGTGACTTGACTTGGTCAGAGGGGGCTTCACCATTACTGTTGTTTCAGCTGTGTGTGTGTATAGCTGCTAAAGTTTGTTTCAGTGCTTTTGTGTGACTAGCACAGATCGCTGGGTTCTGATTGGTTGGTTTATTGAGGCCCTGAAACTTTTTGCCTTTTTGATGTTCTGAGGTTGTTTTGGTCTTATCAAGCAGAATCAGGGCTCGTGCTAATTTAAGCTCATTGATATGCACCAGATATGTGGTGCAATTCCATTTATTGGTGGACAGATGACAGGGATGCTTGAAGAGACATAAGAGAGACTGTGGAAGTGTTAGTAATTATTTAGGCATCAGTTTTGTCTCTCAAAATCCCAGCATTATGATGGAGACTTTGGCATGGTCAAAAGCCTCTCACATTTTCTTCACACAATGTAAAAATGTAGTTTCAAACTGGGTTTGTGGTTGATCATGGCATTTCTCCATCTTGTTTGGCAGATCTGAAGATAATCATGCTGACATGGCTGTTTTTCCTTGTGTCCTGCTTTTCTCCTAGTAATGTTATCATCTAATTCTACTACAAACAGACATTTTCTTGGAATACTTCAGATTCCAGGTCAGCCTGTGGACAGGATATTAATTTCCCTCTGAGCATTCCTGATGTCTTTGTTTTTCATGTGTGATGGATGAAACCTGAAGCCAGAATGGCCGTTGTCTGTTCAGACTGTGCTCTGATCTGGACCTCTCTGTGGGGGAGCAGATAGACAGTTTGGTGAAATATTAAACAGGCAGAAAAAACTAACTGTTCCAAGGCCTTGTTTTTCTGGTTTCCTTTCCTACATAAACTGTTATCGAAACTCCATTATAACACAATTTAAATCCGATAATTCTGCTTCTAAATTCAGATAAGCCACTTTTGAGGCTGTTGTAAAATATATAATATATATTCCAGCTAACAATTTTAGGTTGCAGGAGTCCCTAACATTTCCATAACAAAAGTAACAAAAAGTAAAAAAAAACATTAAAAATGTGATAATGAGGGGAATGAGTTTTTTAGACGCTGTATTAACGGTATTGCTTTGTTTTAATAACTTTATTCAAACTTTTTAAACTCTGTAACATTTCTAAATGATAACGTCAATGATGTTATAATAAATAATGTAAAAAAATTCTACTAACGTTACTACAAGAACATGTTAATTGGGATACCACACATCAGTTTATTCTGGATTAAAGTAGTAAGCCATAATAACCCAAATTTGGCTTCTCTTTGTGCCTAAAAATCTCTCCTGCTCTGTATTTATACATTACTACGTTTCTTTTTTCCCCTGACGTGCATTAAAATAATGCATAATCAAATAATAAACTAATAAAATAATGTAAATATCATCATACTGTCTAGCCCTGCTAAGCATTTTTTGGGATTAGCGAAAAGCATTTCAAGCTAATTCATATTCTGCTGCTTGACAAAAGGGTGTGTCTGACTTTTACCTGAAAATTACCCAAGATATTTCAGGACTGTATGGATTTCCTGACCTGAATGTTTTTCCAACCATCTGCTAATCCAAGAGCAATAAAGTGCAAAGCTCTTGGAAAATTCTTGGAGTGATGTGGTTACCCAGCTGTGGTCTGTAAAAGCAGGCTGTACCTGTATCTCACATGAGTCAGAGCGGTTTAGGAAGGTGTCTCAGGTAGTTTGTTGACAGTGGTGGGTGCATGCAGATGTGTCTACACGTGGAGCCACAGGTGCGAGACCTTGTAGCTACACTGACTCTATTCATGGGAGCCCAGATGACCTGATTTGTGCATGACAGTCAGTGAGCGGCACAGGTGAGAGACAGCTGAACCAGCCTTCCCATGATTCCCAGCACAGGCTTTTTAACCAGTTTATACATCCATGAACAGGGTGAGAAATAAACAAATAAACACATTATAGAAATAAACACACACATTATTTTTTTGGCAGGAGTGACAGCTGTTTCAGGAAGTTTCAGCCACAGCGCCATTCAATCCAGTCATCAGTGCCAGACGGCTTTAAATCTGAACTCAACAGACACTCAGACCAGAATTCCCCACACTGCCATAGTCAGAGCGTCATATTCCAGAGCACAATCACGCATGGCTTTGTGCTCTGCTTTGAAGGCCACTTTTCTCTGCATTAGTTGTGTTATATTGATATATTCAGCTTTGGCATCTATACTCTCTGCGCGTAATATTTGTCTGTTACAAATATGTTTGATATTTTAGGTAACTTTCAAAAACAAAATGATCTGATGAGATCAGACGTCCTTTTCACATTGTTTGGGTTTGAGGAACTGTGTCAATGCAGGAGTACTTTACAAATGAAAAGTAAGATGTCTCACTGTCTCATGGGCACACACACACATTTATTCTTGCATACATATATACTGCTGTATATGACAGTTTTCCTGCTTCTGTGATAAAATGAGAATTTATTACCTTTAAATCAAAAAGTCTATAAGCTTAAATTTTTCTGTACAGTTTTCTGTATGATTAATCACACATTGACTCACAGATTATTGTTTTACTGGCTGTTCTGTTATTGTGAGGTCGATGATTGCGGAAAAACCCGCCCCTAAATGGCACGTAAAAACAAAAACTGTGATTGGTTACTTTTCATGTCAGTCAGATGTATGTTTTTTGCCAGTGTAAGTGGGTGTTTGCCCATAGTGAAAGTCTGGCATCCCAAGGGTTAAATCAAACTAACACTGATTACAGATCAGTGCCTGTTTACCGGTCTTTCATTTCCAGCTGGCTAGTTGGCATTCAGAGCTCTGACTGATTGAATGCTTCTCATTTCCCCTGTTTTCCTCAAGGTCTTGAGCGCACTGGAGTTCTTGACCTTGGAAACGCCTGAGAAACCAGAGAATTAAAAAAAGGAATAATAGGAGAAACAAATAAGAGCTACATCATCTTTGGCAGGGAACAAGAGTGATGTCATTCCCTGATCACGTTACACAGGATTACATGTGATCTGGGCTCAGTGTTGCCATGGGAGAAAGACCTTAAAAAGACAAGGCAGTTGTCAGAAAACAGACAGTGTGTCACTTTAACAGTGTGCTGGAATAATCTGAAAATGGGAACAAAATGACGGCATTGATCACATGCAGGTCTAGACAGAATTTTCTTGCATTTCCTGTTCTGATTTTGGAGAACATCGAAAACAAAGTTTCAACACTGGTCATTAATAAGAACTGAATTAAAGGCAGGGTGGGCAGTGTTTTCCAGAAACATTTTCTGTTTTGCTGGTTGAAAGTCTTTTCACATCCTTATAACAATCACTAAGTAAAGTGGTATAACTATATTTATATACATATATCTTCTGTGAAAGGCACAGAACCATTAAATGTTCGGCCGGTCATTGCATTCAGTTCAAATGCAGTGATAGGACGTCCTACTTGCCTGTCAAACTATGTATGCATTCATATGCTGGAGGAGGCGTAGCTTTGGAGAGCACTCTAAAGGAAGGTTTGAACCTTATGCTTTTAAATAAAGTTAGGTTGCTATTGCTAGCATCTCTAAAATTGCCTACCATTAACTATTAGAGTTAGCAGTGTCAAAGCAGTTTGTCTAATCTCAATAGAAATCTCTGTGTTGCACTATTCTCGCTGGGTGCACTATATGTTGGTTATTGTGTGCTGCTATTTCTATTTCATAGTGTAGTTTAATGATTAATGGTGATGGTGGTTAATTAGTATATGACTTTAATTAGCCTATGTTTGTTAATAAATTGGTCTTGAACCCATGTGTGTTTGATTTGAATCAGCCTAATGACTCACTGAATTAGGGCTGTCACTGTATTACCTGAATCACTGTAAATATACACTTTGTTGTTTGTTTGAGGTTTGTTTAGATTAATGGCATTGTAGTTTTGTGTACACAGAAGTGTTTAGGTAATGGAAAACCAGAAATGAAATCTGTGCCAGAAATATGAACATTTGTAATGGCTAGATACAGACCCCAGGAAGAGCTCAGCGTTCGTGAGTGTTTGTGTATCTGGGTCTTTCTGTCATTGTCTTTTTCACTCTCACCCACACACACTCCCGGAGATCCAGGCAGCAGCTTTGAGTGTGTGTGTGATTGAGTGTGTGGATGAATAGTCGGTCTCATGTTCAGAGGCCCAGCTGAACTACTGACCTGCTGCTTTTTGTGCCCATCCTCACAAAGAGCTGGGGGGGCAGGGGTAATAGCTTCCACCTCCTCTAACACACATTCTGCACTCTGTGGGTAAGGACGGGAGATGCTGGCGGGTGTGAAACCTTCACTATAAGGAAAACAATATCATACAATGTATGTATTAATAAATGAAATAATATATAATACCATCTATTCTGTGATACCATGTATTCTATTTCATAATGTCCCTGTTTTGTATTATTTCTTTTTTCTTATTTCCATACTGTACTGTTTGTTCTGCAATGTTTTTTATGTAACGCTGCTTTGCGACAGTGCAAATTTGTGAAAAATTCTATAGCAATAAATTTGAGATGAGATGTATATTTGAAATTTCGTGCATCAATATATACATTGAATGAAACCTATATGTGTTTAGGCTAAAGCCACATGTTTGGTACTGGGAACCAAAAGTTTGAGAAGCAGCCATTGAAAAACCCATATTGATCACTAATCTGAATAACCATGGCTGTGTTGCATTCATGGTGACGTGTTAAAAGGCTTCTGGTTGTTTATTGAATATATGGTGTGAATTGTCACTCAGCTCAACCGATGGCGGCTCATCTGAGACGTGCTGATGTCCAGTCATGCGGCTCTGCTGTTGTTCCTCTAACCCTCACTGCGTCCTGCCTAATGATCTGTGTTAATGCCACTCACAGTCTGACATCCATCCTGATCTGTTCATGGTTGCCTAGAGAACCCACCCTCCAACACATCACCTTGGCAACCGTCCACCAACTGTGCCTCTGCACAGGAAACAGGAGATGACCAATCAGGGTCAACAGTTCAGGTCAGGGCAGGAAAACAGAGTAATCCCAGTTGTTATTGTCACTCCTCACAGAACACATAGATTATTGTAAGGGAATTATTTACTGTAATCACTTGCTTTCAAGAAGGAAAAACAGAATGTATAGTTATAAAAAGGAGAGATTTAGTCTTTTTATTTTAGATTTTGATTTTAAAAAAGTCACTGTGAAATCAAAATATACTATTTTTGTTCATTCATAAACATAATCTTTAATCAAAATCTGAAAGTATATTTTCCCTCTGGAATGGAAGACCTTTGATGATGTCAGTCTGATAATATTGAAGCCAGTTTCCTGTTCTTGTGGACATTAGGAGCTGTCTCTATGTTTGTAGTTATCCAGATGCTGCACAGAGATCGATCTGAAAGTGAGTGTGAATTGTATTTGCTGACAGAGAATCCTATTTATGTTTTTCAATCCTCTAAGTCACATTTCACTTGCAGATATTTGTATTTTTTAACAATCACTGCAGTATCCTTCAAATATCCAGGAAGTCCCATCAGTAAACGCATCTTTACAAGGTCAACATTTACCGCCAACACTTGGAGAGGTTGAGCTTGTATATCATCAGCAAAGAAAGGTCATGTTTTTGTGTAATGGAATGGTTTTTATTGAAACCCTGAGTACCATAAATGTGACAAACCGCACAGCGATGAGAGCTTGAGGTTTCACCTTCCAGAGCTCAGAGCGTTAACTGAAACCTCAAACTGAAGTGAGAATTCAGTGTGCACACTAGGGCTGTGTTCCAAAACGTGCTGCTAATGTAGGCAGTGTGCTGTCATCTACCTTCCTTTGGCCAACTTTTGAGGATTCACTGCATGTATTTTTCATTAAGGGAATCCCATCATGCAGTTGTATGAGTATAGTGAATAATTCATCCACGATGGTGGAGGCGTTGAGAGATTTGTTGAGTGTAAATAATTTATATTTCATTCAAAAAACACATTTATACCTAATTTAATAAATATATTTCTTACAAACTTACCTTTACTTTTAGTTAGTTACTGGCTGGTAAATTCCTCATATTCTCTGTAGGATAATGTCAGCTGGTTTATTTATAAGCAGATTGGCAGCTGGTCTCTGTCTGTACAGAGAGTCTCGCATGAGCACGGATGAGGCGTCACACTGGCCTGAGATTCTTTTCCCATACCAGTTGAAATTGAGCGTTTATGAAGAGAACTGGAAATGTCATGCCCTCCCAGTGTATAAATGCCCCTGGGGCTGCTGGGAAAGACATTCCAGACTGTTCTGCCAGTTTTGAGCTGTTCTGGCTTAGCTGTGGGTTCGAATTCAGATGTCTGTCTGCTTGTGGCATCCCATCATATTAAGCGCCTAATATCTTCCCATAGAAGATGTTTGGATGTTGTGCTCTTAACCTTGATATCTCAGGCTTATTTCAAGTCTTTCTGCTATGTGAATTTGGCTCTTCATAACCTATGTGATCTGTTCCAGAAACCTACCCAGCTAACAATTTTAACATTTCCATGAAGTAACAAACATTAAAGTTATTTTAAAAGATTTAGAAACATTCAGAAAGTTCTATTAATTTTACTACAATAACTTTTTTTGTTAACTT
Organism: Chromobotia macracanthus; assembly: GCA_036877525.1. Lineage (NCBI taxonomy): Eukaryota > Metazoa > Chordata > Actinopteri > Cypriniformes > Botiidae > Chromobotia > Chromobotia macracanthus. The sequence goes on along the minus strand of JAZGTH010000007.1, from coordinate 4,692,972 downwards.
TGAGAGAACGTTAGCCAACGTTCTGAGAACATTCCCTGTTAACTGGGTAGTGAGCTGTCTGCATAGGCAGCATTTGAAAGCATCACTCAAGCCTATTTTGAAAGATAGAAGATGGCATGGGAGTCAAAATGCTGAACACAATTATGGGCTCAGATAGCAGAGACTGATTTACCACAGGAACCAATCTCTCTGTCTGTCTCTGTGTTTATGAATGGGATGCTGTGGAGATGCTGTTTTGTCAATGAGAAAGGCTGCTGAATGGATCTCTACAGAGGGCTAAGAGTGTTTGTGTAAATGTGAGTGAGCAAACACACATTATTTTGTGTGTGTGTGTCTGTTGGGAAATTGTGAGGCCTGTGGTTCTATTGTAATCAAGTTGAAAGAGTCTGATCACAAGCTGTGCCATCAAACAGACAGTCATGAACCTCACTGCGCTCATCAGTGGATCATGGCAGAAAAGATACTGCAGAAAACTGTGATCTGAGCACAGAGATGGAAGAGAGTTACAGAGACTTCAGCCAACGAAGGGCCTTCCACCAACAACTGAGAGAAGATACTGTATCTACCTCCATTTCTCATTGATCTTACTGTTTTCTCAGCATGTCTTTTTTCTGTCTCTCTCTCTGTCTCTCTCTCTGTGTCACTGCTGTTGTGCTGTATCGCCACGGTTTCAGTCGCTCATTGAATCTCTCAGTCACTGTTGTACATTTAACAAAGACTCTGCATTAATTATTCCCACATTATTCAGCTGACAACACACACACACAGACGTCCTGCACACATACAGTAGAGCCCACGATCACAAACAAGGACATTAATTAAAGTAAAACAAAGCTCTCCCCAGGTGAGTAATTAAAGAGAAATAAATTCAGCAGAAATAAGAGGCAATTTCCACAGGCATTTACTGTAAGACACACAGTGTGAATACTAAACGCTGTTGCTGTGTGAACATGCTCATCCCTCTCAAGGTTACACTCCCTTTGTTCAGAGGGTAAAGAGTGTGTGTGTGTGAGGGGGAAGGAGAAGCTGGGACTGGTGGGCTATTATTCTCCAGCATTTAAAAGCTTGAACAATGACCACTTACATTCCTGTGAGCAGATTTATTTTACTCAGACAATCACAAGCCAAAGATACACACATCCCTCACTGCTCTCTACTAGAAGTTCACACGTTTATCTAGCTAGATGTGGACGTTCTATAGACTTTTATTGTTTTTATACACAGCTAGTTAGAAACAATATACCCTAAACCACACTCTAACACTAACAGAAAACTTTCTGCATTTGTATAATTTATATGAAAAGTTTACCTGTTACATTGTTATAGTGTTTTTACAAATGAGGGCATGCCCAAAATGAGATTTTGCTCAGATTTGTCAGACACGTACGCACGCACACATGCGCGCACACACACATACACACGATAATTCTCTATGATGTGTAAGCTTGTTCCCTCATTTGGACCTAAAAATGTCCCTACACGTTCAAAATTTACTGGTATTACTATACCTGTGGGGACATTTGGTCCTCATAACATAGTGAATACCAGGACCACACACACTCACACTAAACACTGATTTACACAGTGAGCTCTTGAACTCAGGGAGGTTTTAGGATAAATAAAACAGTTACCTCTTACTTTCTGGCATTATATCCATAAAAATCAATCCTTGACTAATCAGTGTCTTTATAAACACAATCAGGCTATTATACTACAGCCTCAATCTGCGTCTGAATCTTGGTTAGAAAGCACAAGAGAAGTTGTAATCAGTTCAGCAGTATAATTAGTTAGGCTTGGTTTCATAGGGCAATTGCAGGTCTAGTGCATGTGGTCTGTTCTGAGCCCAAAGAGCAGATGTAGGGCCGGTAAGTTTACTTTAATGTCACTCAAACTGTCTCTGTCTCTATATGATTTTATATTCTTTCACTTCAGTCTGTCTCTTTGTCCTGCTGTGGTTGGGTCATGATTCAGCCCGTCTCAGACGCTGTTCCACGTTTCTATGTAAGCAACATTTTACGACATCATAGGCGTCTTCCTGATGCAGCGTTGAAAAGCAAGAACAATCCCAGAATGCATTGCAACAAGCTCAGGGGAAAAATTCAGTATGGTATGAGTGAAATGCTGAGAGTGAAAACCATTCATTCAGTGCTAAAATTATTAATAAAAAAAGTTTGAAATGTGACTGTTTATACCCAATATTCTGTGTGAAGTGAATTATGTTGGTTAGACTATGTGTGTATAGTAATGAATAATATGTTTAGTTATGAATATAGTTATGCAAGCTGGGAAACTTAAGCTGTCGAAATCAAGTACTCAGTTTCCTATAGCCTTATTTTAATGACACACAGCATGTGTGCTCATTAAGTGTGTTTACAGATCAGTCACTTATGTGCTTCCATTTCATTTTGGTTACTGCCTATGTAGGCTGTACACAGTCTTATTGTCTCATTGCTGGATACTTCATATTTTTGTGGGCTCTTTTGGATGTGAAGTCTGTTGTTTTTCAGTCTGTGGTTGTTCGAAATGACAGATGGGTCCAGATATCTCCCTAGCATGTGACTCTCTAGACAGAATGACTAAGAGCTTCACAAAAGAAGGTCCATGACTCCTTAAATGTCAAGCTTGACTTCAACATTGTTTGGTCTCTGAATGAAAGTTTCAGATTAAAGCTTCAGATCTGAGTGGACCAGCTTTTAATGTGAATGCTTTGAAGCATGTCACTAGAATCATTATGTTAATGTAGTTCCACTCCTGAATGCTCATTGGTCAAAAAAGCATTCCAGTCATGCTACAGTACACTGTATTGAACTGTATCTGTTCATCATATCCTATCTAACAATTTTAGGATGTTTGAAAACGTTTCCCTAACATTGCCATTAAGTAACAAAAATGTTTAAAAATGTTATTTTGAAAGTTCTAGGAACGTTCATCCAGTTTTTAGAAGTTGTATTAACGTTATTGCTTGGTTATAAGAACGTTTTTTAATTCTGTAACATTTTTAGAATGTTTCACTAACTAAAGAATAATGTTTTTGATAGATAACATATAACATTAAAAACATTCTACTAACATTGCTATGTTATGAGACCATTCCTCGTTAGCTGGGTATCACCAAGCAGCACCTGTAGAATAACTTTCGGTTCTTGTGTACATATCAGAAACTTGATCTTCTAGAAGTAGGATGGTACCTCGTGAATTTGCTTAATAAAAATTGTCTCTGTTCATAGAAGGTTATTTTGATGTGTCTACCAAGGATTTAATTAAATGTTCAGTACTGATAAAGGACACAGTGTTGCATATAAAGTCTTGTTATGAACTGAAATGTCGCTGCTCTCGTCAGAGGTCACTCTGATCAGACACTTGTGACCTCAGTGGGTGTTTAAAGAGCCTGTGGCCGGCCAGAGGTGTGACAGGGGCACGCTGACTTCCTGTTTTCTGGCATTCTTCACCATTTATTCGCCTTTTAAACACTAGACATCTTTGTTTTGGTCTTCAGCAGTGGGGAGGGTGGGGGGAAGAAAAGAGAGAGAGTGAGAAAGTGAGTGGCTATGTTAGAATAGCATATTACTGTGTAAGATACTACATCATATGTATGTTTTGTATATTTTTTGTAGAACTTATTTTTTTAGTTATACATATGTATTTTTATTTATACAAAGGACAGTATGTAAATGTTCTGTTGCATGGAAGACCTGAATGAACTACTTCACTTGTTTGAATGTTTCTTTGTTTAAATAAAGACGGAGAGGAGAAACATAAGCTGTATTGTGTTGTGAATAGCATCTAATGAAACTTCATTTGAGACACATTTTTGAGTTTTAATGAGCTCTGCTAATTAGCTTTGCTTACTTTATGTTCTTATGATGCCTTGTGGAGTTATCAGTGCGAATCGTCTGTGGATTCGTCTTAATCCAAACTGAATCTCTGTGGCTTTATAATTTTTATTGTCATTACTGAAGTGATCGCCAAGGTTCAGTGCTGGAAGATTGTCTGTCAACTGATGTAAATGTGAAATGTATCTGTCGGTTTCATTGGGATGTTTTTAAACCTGTTAACAAAGCCTGTTTCTGCTTATTGAGGAATCACACTTGTTTCCCCACCTAACAATTTTAAGGTTGTAGGAATGTTTTCCTAAGGTTTCAAAGTGAAAGTTCTAGGAATGTTTAAAATGTCCAGTTTTTAGACATTTTATTAACATTATTGCTTGGTTATTAGAACGTTATTCAAACATTTTAAAATTCTGTAATGTTTTAAAATGTTTCACTAACAACTTAAGTTATTTTTTTATATAAATATGATATATAATGTAAAACTAATGTTACTGCAGGTAATATTTTTTTGATAGAACTTTGAGAGCACTTTTAAAGAACTTTAGCCAATGTTCTGGGAATGTTCCCTGTTAACTGGGTCCCTAAGGCTGAGAAGTATATCAAATCTATATATTTGCAATAATACTGAGATTACCGTAATACAGGTATTTAATATCCAGTATATTGTAAATGATTTTCATGTTTTAGAATATTTTCTAGAATGTCATTATTTAAAAGCTATTTAGAAATCTAAGTTGTTATTTAGAATCTTGCACTGTATTTTAATATTCAGTAAAGTGCACTGTATTTTAATATTCATTTCTGTCCTGTTACATAAATGAGTATGTTGTTCTTTCAGCAGGAGATCTGCACCTCCTGAGTACCCAGCGGAGGTGTCCGGGTGGTCCAGTGGAAGACGCTGGCAGTTTGCACCCGTATCTGTCCACAGAGGAAGGCCTCAGACTCAGCCTGGCTAAAGGAGTCTCCATGTCTCTCCCCTCCTCCCCTCTCCTGCCCCGCCAGACATACTCGATGGCAGCTCGACCCTGCAAGAAGTCTCCAGGTGGGTCTTCACCACCTGACGATCAAGAGTAGCTGTCCTCTTTTTACCTGTGCCATTTATCAGAAAATGACAGGAAACCATCAGATGTAGTTTCTGGTTGCTGCTAATTTGCATATCTGTAAACCTTTCTCTGCATTGCTGGAAATCTCTGGAAGCTCTTGTTGAAAATGGCACTTTGTTCTTGCAAATCTCTTTGCATGAATAGGGTTTTAGTGTGTGTACAGGTACTTAAACATACGCTGTTTGTATGTAAACACAGTCTGAGAGAGTTCTCTGGTGCTCTGCGTGTGTTGAGAACAAGGCCATCAACAGCTGAGATCTTCAAAGTGTTGTTCTGGTTGTCTCTGAACTTGTTTCAACCTGACTTTTGTTTTTGGAGGACTTAGCAAACAGGGTTGAAATCCGTTTAGTGGTCACTTTGGCATCTCCTTCACATCTGGTCTTCACATGTGTGTTGTATCAGCACCTCTCTTTGAAAGAGCTTCAGCCTTTGAAGGCACCGCAGGCAAACGACACGCTCTAGCCATTTTGCCCTTTGCACATTTCTTTAGTCTGACAATTAGAGAAAGATAAACGCTCAAATGAGTTCCCTCTGGAGGACAGATTCCTTCAGGAGAAAATTCGAATAAACATCAGAACCGGTGAGGCCTTTATTTTGACCTTCATGGATCTTGGATTCGTTTGCTGGACTGTTGTCTAGCTGTTGTGAGCTAGACATGCATATCTTTCTTAAAAATAGTTCACATTGTGTTACAAATGTTAACATTTTTGTTGATTTTCAACAGCTGATATTCATTTGGCTTTTGCAAATTATTTAAGGGCCATCCTGGATTAAATACAACCCATGATTTATCAACATCATCTGTGGCAAAAGCCTTGACTAAAAACTTCTGTAAAAGCAAACAATATATATTTGTCCTCTGCATTTAACCCATCAAGTTCGTGCACACTTAGTGTTGTAGTGTGTTCACTGCACTAAGTTAGTAGTAAACACACACAAACACTGCAAACTGAACATGCACACCCCACACAATGGGCAGCAATCCAGCAGCCAGGAAGTAATTGAGGGTGTCTTGGTTAAGGTATTTCCCTGCCTTTGGGGTCGAACCCATGACCTTCAGGTGGCAAGTCCAACTCTGTAACCATTAGACCACAACTGCCCCCTACTGTAATGTTTACAGTAATGCACTTCTGTAGGATAATTGTGCAAGACTGGTAATTAGCTTTTTGCTTAAAGTTTCATAACAGCACATTCATTCACAACAATCACAACCACCCTGGTCAGTGTTGACGTGATACAGTTTGTTTGTTTGTTTTTTGGTATCTCAAATGATTTGTCCTTTTTTTGGAGCTTGACCCTAATAATGTTGTGTAGATAAAAGCGATATTATTCTGTTGCATTCTGTCTGACGTTTGCTCGTGTTCCTGCACAGAAACTAAAGCACAAGAAACAAAAGTGAATAGATACATAGTTTTCAGCTTCGGTTGAATTATGTCTTTGAAAGCTTCACCATATGGTAAAGAAAAGGGGAGAGAAATCTCTCACAGTCTCTGTGGGTCAAAGATGAAGAGAAGAGCTTCATTCCTTCACAGGAAGGTGATGAAAACAGAGTTCTCTCCTCGGTTAACACACAAGTCTATTCCTCCGAGCAGAAGCCCATCTCTGTTGGTCGGATCCGCCTGCCGCAGGGCAAACAGAGACGGTAGGAGATGATTTCACAGAGAGCAGCCGAGGCTGTCTGAGGCTGAGCTCCTGGAGTCTCTTTCTCTGATACAAGCCTCAGGGTACATCCTTGTATCTCTCACTTTTGATTTGTAAGTACAAATGTCATGTGACAGGAGCGTGGAAAGACTCCTTATGAGACACTCATAAGTCAATCACAGAGTTTAAGTGAACCTGCTGTTACTGATTCAGTTCAGTTAATCTATCTCTGCCACTGATGTCTGCTGCTTTTAGTGTATATGTGTGTGCTTATATCCAGATCTCTTCATCAGCTCACGCTCAGAGATTCATTAACTCAGTTCTGTTGCTCATTTCTTGTTTAATCTAAACAGCTGCTTCCCCAAAACCAGCATGCAGTTACTGATACTTCTAAAGCTGTTTCACATGGAACTGGTATATATTTGGTATATACATGTATGTGTTACATTCACCAGGAGAGAGAGAGCGAGAGAGGATATGCTTCCTGAGTTTGATTCATCTGGTGATGGTGTCTTTGCTTTGAATTGGGGTTGTTACTTTATCCTGTTTGACTCCTTGGTGGCCTCTACTGGAGAGTTTGGGTAATTAAGTCCAGCACGACACTTGTAGCCTCTAAAGCAGGGATGGAGAACCTTGTTTCTGGAGGCTCAGTGTCCTGCAGAGTTTAGCTCCAACCCAATCAAACACACCTGAGCCAGCTAATCAGTTTACCAGAAGGCTACAGGCAGGTGAGTTTTATCATAGCTGGAGCTTAACTCTGCAGGACACTGACCCTCCAGTAACAAGGTTCTCCATCCCTGCTCTAAGTGATCTTTTCCATCAGTATCAGTGCTGGTTCTGTTCAGAACTATTCTGCATATTTCTGCCATAGAAATTATGTGGCATATCTCAAAAATCTCTCAAACTCTTAGACACATACAGTATGGAATAGTATGCAAAAGTATTTTTTTTGGTAACAGTTTCAGGGGAAGCATAGCTCTCTGGCGGTGTAGCATGTTTGTGCTGGATAGTGTTAGCAGATGTTGAGAAGGTCCTCAGAGAGAGGATGGGAGATGAAATGTCTTTATCAGAAAGTTACAGTAGCTTGCATGCAGATATGTAGGAAAGTTTTGGGGCTCCAAGATACACTTTCCTTTCACAGCTTACTCAGATAAATACAGCAAATTTGTCTGCCTGTCACCTAAGCTCAGATTCAAAATGTGTTCCTGTAGGTCAGCTGGTAGAGCAGTGCATTAGAGGTGCAAAATGTTGAGGGTTTGATTCCCAGGGAACACACATACTGGTAAAATGTTTAGCTTGAAGGCACTGTACGTCGCTTTGGATAAAAGTGTATGCCAAATGCGTGTGTATGCCAAGTGTGTTTATGTGTATGTATATACATTATATACAGGGTGTGGAGCCAAGCAAAAGTTTAAATAAGGCTTCAGACTTGGCCAAAAGAAGATGTTTTTTACATGCAGCTAGAGATGTTTTCATTTTTCATCTCTCTCTCTCTCTCTCTCTCTCTCTCTCTCTCTCATTCTGCCTCTGATTATTTTCTTTGGCTGTGTATTTGCAGGCACCTTAGATCTGCACCTCAGACCTCAGACTGTGATAATACCTGTTTGTCTTCCCCATCAGAGAGCCAAGGCTCATGCATTTTAAACAGTGGTGTGTGTGTGTGTGTAGATTTATTCTGTCTCCTGTAGAACCAAAACTAAAATAATTTTATGAAAGGAAATGTGTGCGTTTGTGTTATTCAAATATATTTTTCTGGCTTGACTGCGTGTATTCAGACTCCCAAGTCTGTACTGGGTCTTTACAAGTCTGGACACTGTCTGTCCAGTTGCATTTGTATTTTTAAGTAAAGTTTGTGTAAAAATACTTTACAATCAAACAAGAGTCAAGACAGAGAGGATGACGTTTCCAGTTTATTTGACACTGAAAATGGAAGATCAGATGGAGTACATAATAATGAATTATTTGTATTTCATTGCAGGTGTCTATAGAGGGCAGTGTAAGTCAGACAGAACTCACTGTGAGTACAATGAGTGCTGACAAACTGTGTGTAACAGGATCTGAGGTGCAACCCACACATAACGTGAGTGTGTGTGTCAGTGGAGATAAAAAATGAACAGGAACTATGGCAATGACTTGGTTAATCTGTATACGTATAATATCTATATGTATAGGCCTTTTCAGAGAGGCTAGCAATGGCAACCTAGCTTTGAAAGGATAAGATCCCACCCTCCCTTCAGAGCACTCCCCAAAGCCACGCCTCCTCCAAAACACATGAACTGAAGATAGTTTGTGTGAGCAGGGTTCGCAGAATTATGCAAATACGTAGTTTGACATGCATTCGGATCAATGACTGCAATGATTGGACAAACATTGTATGGTCCTGCATCTTCCACAGAAGTTAAATATATACATAAATATATTTAGACCACTTTACTTAGCTATTGCTATCAGGATGTAAAGAGACTTACAACCAGCATAACAATTTTTTTCTGGAACAAATCGCCTACCCTGCCCGTAAGGTGCAACACTGATGAATCTAGCTCAGGTTTGAAGACTGATGGATTTCTCTCTCTCTCTCTCTCTCTCTCTCTCTCTCTCTCTCTCTCTCTCTCTCTCTCTCTCTCTCGCTCTCTCGCTCGCTCACTCTCTGATAGATTTAAGGGCTCCTGTTGATATCAGCTGCTCTTTGCTCTGTGACTTTATTTGGTCAGATCGTACACACACTGCTGAGGTCTTTGATCTCAGTAGGATTTTCATTGATAAACAGAGGTACACACAGCAGCTACAAGCTTTACAGGAACTGAGGTGGATTTTAACACTGCTGTTTATTTTATGAGCCCGGGGGGGGCAGGACAGCTCAAGCTGGGGGAATCTGGCCCTTCAGGATGGCATTACCTGTGAAGGTCTTGGCATTGATCTTTTGCATTCAAAAACAGCTTAGATGGATTGAACCAGAATGTTACGTGAAATGGAGAACAGGGCACGATGAGAAACACACAGTATCGCACAACGATCTCTCACTCGTCTCTGAGTTCCCACATAGCAAATTGCGGCGGTTTCCTGCTGTAGTTTACATTCCCAAAACTGCTGGTGTTGTCACAGCAGTCACATGAGTCTTTTGTCAGCATGAGCAGAAGATGAGTGTGTGTTCGGTCAGTGGGGCTGGGCTCTTGTGTTTTAGATCTGTGGAAGGAGATGATTGTGATCTGAAGTGGTTGATGATATATTTCGCTTGTTCTCTTCTTCTGTTCTGAAGGACCTGTTAGGAAACCTAAATATGTGGAGAGTCCACGTGTTCCTGGAGATGCCATCACACCATCACTGAGGAAGACGGGCGACACTACAGCTGGTGAGTGAAAACGGTTGCAGTGTTAGGTAAAACAATTATTTGTTTTTTTTTAGTTTGTGCTTTTAGTTAAACATAAGGGTTGTTAATATCATGATTCCCACAGACAAAGAACAGCAGAAAACTTCTTCAGACATAGCAAAGTTATGTAAATAATAATAATTAATAATAATAATTATTTACTTCAGTTCAGTTCTAAAATATTCCATCTGGTCTTTGTAAGTGCAATGTGTATAAAATCCAGAAATCACGAATGACTGGAAAAGTTTTGGAAGTTCATTGGTTATGAGGTGTGGGAAAAGTATGACATGCTCAAATATGTACTTAGGATAAATAATATTTTTGCCTCAGCCTTTGTGATTGTGTGTTTGAACTTGTTCAATTGTGTGTTTTTTGTTAAATTGTGTGTGTAAGCAAAGCTATATATGCATAATTTTATTCGCTTGATGCATTTTGAATGAGATAATTATATGTGTGTGTAGCTGCAGTATAAACACACTATATATAACAGTGTGTGTGTACACTTTCCTCTCTAGAAGTGTGTGTGAGTGAATTGTGTGTGTGGAGTTCTTCTGTGGGGTTAGAACAGACTGGGCAATGTTGTCTTAACCAGCTTTGTGTGTGTGTGCGTACTTGGAACATGTAGTCTTCAGCTAAATTTCACTGGACCCAGATTTGGTCATTATGTTTGTGCGTTAGAGATCCTTTCTGGTGGTGTGTTAGAGTGTGTTAAGATATCAGAGCTTTCCAAACAACTGTGAATGCAGGCTGGCGCCAGTAGAATGCCAGCTGTCCACATCACTGTATCGCTGGTCATGTGATGTCATCAAAAGTTGTCCATACTGCAATGAGATCAGAGATGACTGCAGAGTCAGCAGAGACAGCAAACGATAGCAACTTACAGTATATAAGTAGACACTGTATATGTTATACCATATGCATTAGTGGTTGACTAATATTTTAATAAATGATGGCAATATTTAGAGAGACGGGTGGCCAGTGTTTGATATAATGCTGATATGTCAAACTTGTTGTATTGGTGGACACAATATACCAGTTACTGTACATGGTATTGTTACGGCCCGTTTAGAGCCAGGCCGCAACAGAAAAGAGTCTTAGCATAAAAATTATTTACTGTAATTAGGAAAGTTTTTTAAAGCTCTCCTAAAAACAGATGGACCAATGGCAGGCAGTTTCTGATTAACAATCAGCCAATCAACAGCTTCCACCTCTGTAACAAAGAAAAAACAACGTACTGCATACTGCTTTGTTTTAAAAATCTAGCTAGTAACTAGTAACCCAGTCCAAATGTGTGCTTTGTCTTGGTAAAGATGGTGTTCGAAACAGAAATGCAGTGGGTTTGTTGAGTGTTGTACCAATATAACCTGGCTTGGATTTTCACCTCATATTTTTTTACTGCATATCTGTCATAGCTCAGTGACACACCCCAGTTATCCCAACACCACCTCCAAACACACACATTAGGGTCAGCGGTGTTTACATGTGCCGCCTGCCACACGTTATTTTAACCCTGAGATAGTTTATAGATAACGTCTCTGCACATTCCTGCAGGCTCAGGTTTCTGGCTTCACATCAGGTCAGAATGATCACATTTATGAAGTGAAGGCACACACACGCCACCAAATGTAGTTGTGCATGTGTCAGTTAAAGGATCATGACATAATGAACTTAATATCTTAGCTAACGGGGAATGTTCTCGAAATGTTAGCTAATGTTCTCTAAAAGTTCAGAAAAGTTTTCAAAAATGTTCTTGCAGTAATATAGTAATATAACATTACTTTTTTATGTTATATATCTATATATTAAAATTGTTATTCTCAAGTTGTTTGTGGAACGTTTTAAAAACAATGCAGAATTCTTATTATAATCTTATTAAATTCTTATACAGTAGCCAAGCAATAACATTAATACAACATTTAAAAAGCTAAGCATGTTTAACATTTTTAACATTTTTGTTACTTAATGGAAATGTTAGCGAAACATTCTTACAATCTAAAATTGTTAGCTGGGATCAGCCATAGTTCATATTTAATTGTCAGTGTTGATGATCTTAATTTAATGCACTGAGGCTATTAAACTTCATTTCTTTGTTGCAATGTGAACAAGAATGTTTCACATTGCTGGAGCAGTATCACCTCTGATAGCCAATCAGTTTTTAGATGTAGCTTTAACATTAATATCAGGGTTAAGTTTAGAATTAAGTTAAGAATTTATAAACAATTCATGTCAGCCTGTTATTTTCCTCTAGTCTGAAGGGTAGGTTATGGTCGGGGATTGGGTTAGAAATTCATTTATTTTGTTTTATATTCATTTATTCATTGATTTTGTTCTAGGACCTGGTAACATGCCTTACTCAGCAAACCACATCCAAGTTATTATAGTGACACATTTTAAATTAGAGTTGTCAGGCTTATATGAAAACATTCAGTTTCAGTTTGATCACTGAACAGGGTTTTTAAACACACTGTGTTTTTTCTTAAAGCAAAGTTTGAGAAATATTACAGAAATATTTTATTTCTGTAAACAAAAATGTCTTTAATTTCATAGTTTTTATGTATAAAATGTTTATTTTTGTATATTATACCCTTTTTATGTATATTATGTATAACAGCAGGACTGTGTATTTCCGGGTACAGCTGCTTTTCCCAGCACTATCATGGGGAGAACAGTGGGACGCAAAACAGCTCTCGGCATTCTCTAGACTTTTCCGACCTTCCTGAGAATGTGAAGTCTCTCTCCATAAATACCTGTTCTCACGCCTCATCTCCGAACATTTAGTGAAAGTGCGGAGAGGGAAAAAACACACAGTGCCATGTGGAATTAGTCGGCGTGCTTGACTGATTGCATTAATAATGTATAATTAGCCTCAGTGTGTGTGTAGATGATAATGGCGGCTAATTACTGTATTCTGCTACAAGAGTTGCAGCTTTTTGACTTGCAATAGTCAAGTAAAAAGTGCAGTAGGCGTTCATTCATTAACACACTTGTTTTTAGTCACCCTAAGTTGAAATGGTTCAAAATGGTTGTGCACAAGTTGGTCAGGCATCAGAACTGCTGCCAAAAGTGAATCAAGTATATTTGATGGCTTTTGTGTGTTTGCATTACTAAAGAGTTTAGATTAATGGACCCGTCCATGCTGTTTTTGTTTTGATGACACTGAATGAATGGTTGTGAATGAATGAATGAATGAGTGACACTGTGCAGATTAGAGACAGACAGGAAATGAGCAAATGAGAGGAAACAGCACAGACGTGAGAATACATTTAATCTTAATTTGATTGTCACGCTAAAACCAGTTAATTTGATATTATAATAAACTTATCAGGAGTCTTATTGCAAGCACTTCTATTTAAGTTGCTTAACCAGATAGAGGCATTGGTTTGTTGGTCAACCAGCTTTATCGGAAACATTACACCGGTGTTCAGTGTGGCTGTACTAGTCCACCAGCACCAGGTTGTTTTTTGTCTTTATTCTGACAGTGCATTGATATTTGAATCCATGAGTTTTGTGTTTTTCTGTAACAAGCATCTAAATGATTTTCTTTGCTGCTTGTAGCTCTGTTGAAATCTTGTCATTTGGCCTTTTGTTTTGTTACCTCTATGTTTTATTTGTTATTTACTCTTGTGCTCTAGTGCTGTTAGCTGCTTAGAGGAAGTTTCTTAGCCTCATTTCATATCCAGAGTCAAGAAATAAACAAAGTCCTAGACCAGGACCCCTTGTCTCTCCACCTCTTTCTCTCCACCTCTCCTTTCTTCTCCTCTTTCTCTCCTCTCTCCTTCTCTTCTGAGTCCTGCTTAGCCTGTTCACACACACATTGTCATGCCTGTGGTCTCTACACACATTCCAACAGATCTCTTACACACATTTTAGGTTTCTATGCTTTGTGGGTACCATAACATAATTACTTTTATATTGTAGAAACAGTATATTCTACCCCCCAACCTTCACCCTACTTCAAAACCTGACCCTCAGAGAAACCTTTTAACATTTTTAAATACATCATTTAGTATGTTTAATAATCAGTTTCCCTCATGGGGACTGCTGGCTGGTCCTCACAATGTGGGTGTGTGTGACTCTTACTATTCTTGTGGGGACATTTGGTAGAAAACCAAAAAAACTCTCCCACACATACACACACAGCAGTGCGTTTCCTGTGTATCGTCTCACTTTTTATGGCCTGTAAATGACACAGGAGGCAGAAATGTTGTTTTGGTTTTTGCCCTTTGGTTCTGACATTATTTAAATAGCAATGCATTCCAGAGCATCTTTTATATATGGGTATCCAGGGGCTAAATGGAGCTGTATCTGCAGTTGGAAGAGTGGCATTTGATATGAGACACACACAAAGATGCCATGAAACTGTATTTTGCATCATTGTCATAAAACATTGTTTTTCTTCCAGTAACACTGGAATTATTTTGCTTTTCTCTGTTTGTGACAACAACACAGATCTGTGTGTCAGTCACAGCATTACACACAAGATGAGTCCATTTTCATCTCTCTGTAAAACACCACCTGTCATCATTTTAATTTTCTTTTTATTTTGTGATTTATTTTGAGGTGCCGCATATGTGCGACCACATGGAGATCCAGAGGGAGAAGTAATTTTAGGCATCTTCGATGAACTTCTGGTTATAAAAGTCACCCTTTTTTGTATTCGTTTTTTGTGTGCATTTGATTTGTACGAGTTTCACTTATATCAGCGAGGGTTCCATTCAAACTGCATTGTGTTGCAGTTGTCTTTAAATGCTGTGTGTTTGCATAGGAAAAAGGTATGTGATGCATTAAACATCCTGTTGTTCTCGGTAGGTTTAGGGTTGGGGTGGGTTTAGGGTTAGGGGCAGGGTCAAGAGTGTAATTACATGAAGACGCTTTAAATATAAGTTTAATGTAACAACATGTACACAACAGGTACGTTGTATTAAAGTTTTGGATGTAAATATATTGTAGTTGAAGACACCTAATATAAAGCAGGACAAAGTTAATAGTCAGCAGATTCTGCAAGTGGTTTTGGTGTATCTGACAGTTCTGGGACAGCTCCATTTTATAACCGCCTCTGTTATCCCTGGGGATTATGGGTAATCAAGCAGCTGTTTAGTGTCTGCCATCAAAGCAGTATTGAATAGACCAGCCTGCATCTATAACACCGGGCAAATCTGTGACTATAAATTTGCATTATATTGTGGGCAAGAAGCTCTGATCCCTCCAGAGGTGAAATATTGTTTTATGCATTGAAATGTGTTCCCTTGTTATTTTGGACTTACGTGCACTGACGCACAGGCAAACACAACTTATATTTTCTTCAAAACATGTAAAAAAACCCCTGCTTGGGCGAGTTAAAACCCCATAGACTTGCACTGGAAAAGTTTAAATGTAACTTCTGAAATCCAACTGCAGTTATGTGCATCTATTCAACTTCTTCAGTCTGTTCTGATCTGTCTGTCACACTTATAAACCTGTAGGCTGTTAAGTTTGTTTTAAACTTTCAGACAGGTGCATTGTAAGTTTAGACACTTTCCTTTTCCAGTCATAATAATATTAGAAAAGTCTATAATCCTCGTTTCTACAGATGAATGAGGAGCTGCAGTTCAAGTCAGGCCATGCTGGTTTGAGAGGAAACACACACTCAGGTTGTTTGCCCTTCACTCTTGATGGACAAGAAGTAGAAGAGCTGCCACGTGACGTCTGTTTCCCTGTTTCAGCTGCTCGTCATAACTGTCTGAAAGAAAGTTTAGCTCGCATTGATTTTTTTCATGTCTGGCTTGGAAACCTAATTTCATCTCAGGAAATTGGTCTTTCGTGTGGTCTTCTGAGAAATTCTGAGACGGGGATTCACTTTGTGAGATACACAGTCAAGAAAAGGGTAATATCTGATGAAGGACAGCAGTGTTGTTTACGTAGTGATTGCCTCTCGAGATCCCTAACCCAAACTTCTGGACCTTAATGAGATACTTCAAAAACTGTTTAATATTGAAACCCACATTAACTCCTGATCCCCAGGTAAACTGTCTCAGATTTCTTTAAAAAGCTTGGAAAAGCTGGCCCTTAGATGATGTCATATTTGGGTAAGAACTTCAGATTTATTCTAAAACACTGGATCTTTAACATTCAGTGGTTTTACATGCCTTAGCTTTTATGGTTGTTTTGAAAATGAAATTATGTGTTTCATTCAACTATTGGACATAATTCAACCTGAATACAACCCCGAAGACCTTGTATTGATGTGAGAAATATTCTGCCTCATGTTTTTTTAAACCTTTGTGCTGTCTGTTTTTTCTTAGGAACATGAAAGGAGAATTTCTGAAGTCTTGTCTGACAAACAGCCAGAAATGATTATGACTGTAAAAGTATAACAGTGTCTTGCCCCTCACTACTTTCTTCACAGAACTCTTTATTAAGCAGAGCATGTTTCTGATTGGACTTGATCGGTTGTCATGGAGATGATGCAGCATAATGGAGGACAGTATGAGGTCTAATAAGGTGAACTGCAGGAAAACGTTCACGTTATATTCAATCATTTTAATAAGACTAACGACAACAAAAGATTATTTTACTATTTTTTTTAGAATTTAATTCATATTTTACTTCTGATGTTTTTTCTTTTGTCATTCCAATAATGCTCAGTAATGGCTGCAACTTTTTTGATAATTGATAAATGTAAAAAAATGTAATATTTTGATGATTAGTTGCTTTAGCCATTTCGGCTGAATGACTTAATTGTCAGAACAATCATGTCAACACATCTGAATGGTGCTACACTAGACTTTTTATGTTTCGTAATTAATTTTAGGGTGAATTGCGACTGTGATCTGTGAGCTTTTGTGAGAGTCAGCCAATATGTAATTATGATTTAATGATGTCAGACCGCAGTGTCTGATCTATAGAATTTAACACATTCATTAATGAGGGATCAGATTATGCACACAAATGTTTAGCCTGACGATGGTTCTTGACGGACTATAAAAATGTTTCATACTGTCGTTTATTAAATGATCAGAATAAACAATTCGTAAGCAATGCTAGTAAATCGATTCATGCAACCTTAATCTGGCCGTTCTGTATGAGAGCATGCTGCCAGTTCCTGCAGTGCAGCTATATGTCTGGTGTGGATAATTTTGGTTTGCGTTTGCCTGCAGGCTATCCACTGACATGATGTTACTGCTGTGTCATATTCCCTGAGGCCACAGCTGGTACCTGCTCACATGAACACTTTTTCTATCACATACTGTATTTAACTCCTAAACACTCCAGAGACCCTCTGGAGATTAAACCATGTTGTGTGGCTCTTCACAACTCTTATGCACTTCGTTTTATGGGGTGGTCTGTGTTATTAATGATAAGCAATAAATCTGTTTGCATATTAATACATCTGTCTGATGAAAGCTTGAAAAGCTCAGTGAGATTTGACAGCTATGTTCTCCTTAATGCCTCACTGTGACAGGAAAGAGAAGTGTCTGATCACTAAATAGTCATCATTTATGTGAATGAGTGTGAGACATGTTCAGTGTATTCATAACATGTCTTTAGCTTCTGTGTTGCTGTATTCACAATGGTTGAGTGAGGTGTATACTGTAGGTCTCTCTCTGTGTGTCACACCCAGAACTGCTGGGTCATGAGACATGCATGAAATGAGACAATGTCAGCTTTTCTGAGATAATAACTTTGAATACAATGTAGAGAGAGAGAGTCATGAAACTGGTCATGAGTCATTTTTGATCTTCATCATGACAGAATACTGATTGCTCTTTAAAATGTAAATGTTTGGATCTGTGATGGTCATGTGGGGTTTCTGATAGATTAGACCACTTCATGTCCCATGATCCCCTGTGTTTGTTTGGAGAGTTCTGCTTGGAAATAAGGGCCATTCTGTTTGGAGCTTCATTAATCCAAATAAAAGATGCGCACAATGTAATAATGCTGTCCATTAGTAACACAAAAAACTACTGTAATTATGCTTTGTTGCTTTGTTCCCCTCAGCCTTTGAGGTTTGTTAAAACTGAAAGGACTATTTTTGAAATATATATATTGTGGTTTGGTTGACTTGATACACACACACACACACACACACACACACACACACAGAGTTTAATATTGTAAAAAGGTTTCATTGACCAGCCCTAATCCATGTTATGTCCACATTGACAGGTCAAATAACCATATAAATATAATTCTGTACAAACTAAACATGTGAATTGACTATCAGTGATTGTCACATTAATTGAATGTTAATAAATGAGTGTGTTGAGTGTGGCCGCGGGCAGTGTAAAGGGCATTTGTTAACAGTCTGTTACTGTGACTCTGGCATCTGCAGGAACAGATGTTTCTTTGCTCTGCTCTTTATGGTGGGATGTGGGTATGGGAGCCCTGATGAAGTGTCCTCTGGCTGTGAGTTGTGTGGTTGTGCTTTAGTTTTGGGGAGAATGTAAATGAGTTCTGGCCAGAAGCTGAGCTCAAAGCAATAGACTGGAAATGAGTGTGAAACTGAATCAACACTGTGTTGAGGAGACATGGACAGATAGACTGAGAGGAGCTGGAGAAATAGAAACACTAAGGGGATTTGGGAGGGATGGGGGGGATTATAGATTGTGTTCTTATAGGATTTTGTGCCATATAGACACCAGAATACCATAGTGACTTCGGGGTGAGATCTTTTGACTTGGGGTGTACAGCCTTTTGACCTTCTAGAGCAATGTTCAGAGGGCCGGGACACACTAGGGGCCCTCAAGAAATTCCCAAGGGGCACCAAGATTAGAATTATTTTAAATAAGGCAAAATAAGCATTAGAATAAGCTAAAAATCAATTAAACTGAGAAGTTATTTGTTAGTTTTTGTGTATTTCTATAACAGAATATATGTCTTTCAAAATATGCCAAGCTCTGGAATATTTTATTGGGTAAAAATTGTAATTGGGGGGTGTCAAATATTTTTGTGGATGGGGGGGTGGTGCTGTTGAGATCCACTGATCTAAAGCACCATAGCAACCCACTGAAACATACTAACTACCACTAAGAACACCTTAGCAACCACATAGCAGCCATGCTACTACACCCCAGCATGGAAGTCGTAAGGTATGCATGGCCGAACACCACTCGCATTTTCTGCAGAAAGATCACCTGCCAATTAATGTCTGACATCACCAAATCCAGACCAGGGTTATTACATGACTGAAGCTGATGGTGAAAATTGCTGCACGACCAGCAAATTACAATGCTATTGAGATGATCACGATAGATGACTAGATGATCAGATTCACTGTTCTGTGATATTTATCAGAAGTGGCACTGATCATGGCGGTCTGATACCGTCATGATGCTGTGAAGGGCCGCTGTTGTTGGGTACTGCATCTCACGGATGGTGTTGTAGATCTCTAATGTAGTTACTCAGCTCACTTATACCTGTGATGGAGCTCAATACACAGTGTTTTTGTGTATGATCCTGGTATTCACTACGATATGGGGACCAAATGTTGCCACAAGTACAGTAATACTTTTTTATTTTTAGGTCCCCATGGGGAAACAAGCTTATAAATCACACAGAATGATCTTTTTTGAAAATCTAAAATAGCAGAACGTTTTCTGTGAGGGTTAGGTTTAGGGGTGGGGGAGTTTGTACGGTATAAAAACCATTACATCGATGGAATGTCCCCATAAAACATAAAAACCTGTGTGTGTATATGTCTGTGTGCACTTTGCAGTTGTGTGTTTAGTGAGAGGTTAGTATATTAGATCTCTATTGTGTAAATGTCAAAATTGAATCTACAGGAATGTTTTTATTAAAATATGAGTCACAGAGTGAAATGAAAGACTAATGAGAGGATGTAGTTTAATAACAATCTTCTCCACGTCTTCATTCTCATGAGCATATTCAGAGGTGTCTGTCTGAAAAACAGATAATCGTGATAAAATACTTAAGCAATCATGAAAATCCAGTCATCATTTACTCACCCTCATGTTGTTTTTTAAACAGGACAAAGAAACATTATTGTATTATTGTAAATATAATCCATATGACTAATGTAATATATTCCTAGTCTTCCAAGGCTGTACAACAGACCTGTGGGAGGAACAGACTGATATATGTTTTTATTTAAAGATTTGCCACTCAAATGATATTTTCCATTGTGCTTTTTCTATCTGAACTGAGGGTGATTCAATAAAGCCTGAATTGTCATGTTTTCTATTAGCTGTTCTTTTAATGCTGCAATTCCTAACTTTTGCCTCTCTATCGCCATCTCAGTTTGACATGTGAAATTTTTTTTACATACTTTACATACTTTTTTTTTTTTTACAAATGTTGAAATCAAATGTATCCAAACCTACGTCTCTTCAGTTCTGTTTTGATTATTCCAGGTCATTTAAATCAATTAATTTCTTTTCGCACAATTTATTGTCATTCATTCTCTGTTCATGTTGTTACACCATCAGCATTATTGTTGTCCTGTACTTCTTCCTCTTGTGTGGTTACATAGATTTCAGCTACACCGTTTCTAACCTTGTGCATGTGTTTTCCATCCTGTGCTTGAGGGTGTATGATAACCATTTATTTATTTATTATTCACTGTTTTTTTTGTTGTTGTTGATTACTGGAGCTTAGCTAATTCTCACGGTGTTGATGAACGATTCTCAAACACCTGTGTTCTTTCTCCGACCGCTGTTCACTAAAAAATATAAGGATCAGATCTGTTGTCATGACGATCAGCACACATCTGTGTATGTGAGTGGCTGATTCCTTGTTTGTGCTTTGATAAGATCTGTTCAAAATCATCTTTCTCTGGTTTATATGCTTCATCACAAACATCACATGCCTCAGAGAAACCAAATACACTGTATTTGTTTAGAAGTGATAAAGACAGTGAAGTTATTACATACAGTATTACTAAAGGGACAACCTGTTTTTGTTGCTGTTTTTATACAGTTTCTGATTCGTTTGAACTCTTGTTTTGTTGAAATCTGAAATTGTTGATAGCATTGTATGTCAAGATTTTTACAAGCTGAGGAATTAATTAAAAATGACAAGATGATAACAAGGCAGTATAAGGTGTACAGGAGCCATTTGTGATGTCAGTGGATTCATAATTGAAACCAACATAAAATTCCCACTGATTCCTGATCCCATAGTCTTATGTTGGGATCACAAAGAAGGTTGTGTATGGTCCTGAGAATTGCGCTGAAGACAGATCCTAGAACACACACACACACACACTGAAGGTCTCACCATCTTCCCCTCTCATTCACCCTCTCTCTCTCTCTCTCTCTCTCTCTCTCTCTCTCTCTACTCTCTCTCTCTTTCAGAGCTGGCCGTTCATGGCCCCTCCCCCGCCACACAGGAGTTGATGACACGCTTGGGGTTCTTACTGGGTGAAAACATCATACCCATGGACGACAAGAATGAAAAAAAGGTATTTTTTCCACTCAGCAGCTGCTGCGAGAGTAAGAGAGAGAGAGCGAGAGTGTGTGTAATGCGCAAGAGAGAGATGCAGGAAATGCGAGGAGAGGTTCAGAACGACAGCAGGCAGTGGATTAAACGTTCCTGGAGCGGCTCTCGTGTGTCTGTGTGAGATGCAGTGAGGTGGACTTTTTCTGTGTGGCAGTAAGTCGTTCTCCTTCGGTCTAAAGCGCTGCATTTCTGCCAATTATCCTGCAGATAAGAAAGTTGAATGAGTCAGAGAAGCCTGTTAACTTGAGTATGTGTAGAAATAGTTTGTAGAAGGGACTCGTTCTGTGTTTGGCTGATAAGATAATTAGTCAGGGACTCTGAGACAGTACGAGCACCTTTGAATTCTGCCCTGCTGGAGGTTCTTCCATCATCTGGCAAAGCATCAGAAAGGAATCTTCTTCTGTACAAGGCTTTTGTTCAATAAATCATAATCTCTCATCAATCTGATGGCGTGTGGAAATTCAATTAGGTGTTATGATGCAACAATGTGTTTCAGTGGGAGTTGCGCGTTCTAATGATGTGATCTGTGTTGTGTGCTTGTTATCCAGTGGGAATCTGTGAGGCTTTAATCAGCTTCACACACTCTCTCTCGGAAAAAACTTTCCTCTTGTATTGTGACCTTGACTGACTCACAGCTCATAGATGACTCAGCTGAGGGTTTGCTGCTGGTTTGGATGTCTGCTTGAGATTGTTTGGGTCAATGAGGTCCCAGCTAACAGGATATGTTCTCAGAAAGTTGACATTTTCTAAACGTTTTCTCAGTTATCAAATAATAATCTTAAGTAGTTAGTGGAATGTTTTAAAAATGTTACAGGATTAAAAAATAGTTTGAATAACATTCTTATAACCTAGCAATAATATTAATACAATGTTTAAAATATATGGGATGTTTTGAACTCTCCTAAAACTTTCAAAATAACATTTTTAATGTATTTACTTAATGGAACCGTTATGGAAATGTTCTTACAACCTAAAATTTTTGGCTTGGATGAGTTGAAGATGTGATTTTTTTTTAAGTTTATTAAGTCTATTACGTTTATCAAAAATACATTAAGACAGTTCTTACAGTGACTGTGTTTTACAAAAAAGGGAAATGTGTTCAGAGAGTGTCATAAAATAAACTCTCATCACAAGCCTTAATTCTTCAGACAACACAGGTAAAGTCAGTGCGGTGTAACCAACATAACATGCAAGAAATCACGTAAACAAAAAATCAAAATGGGAAATTGCATCATAAGAGGGCCCTGCAGATGCATGACTCTGTGTGAACTTCAGTAATCTCTGGAGTCATTCAATAAAAATGTTTGTTCAAAATGGTGAAAGTTTTTAAAAAATATATGAAAGAAGAAGATTACTAAAATTTCGAAATCAAAAATCTTTAAAGATTACTCTTTAATCTCAGACCTCTACATTTCTCATCAACCTTAAATCTCACCTTTAGCTAAAGGTAGATGCTGAACCAGAAAGAAGTTAGTAGTAGACCACAGCTAAAGCACATGATCTGCTTGTCTTTAGAGTCAGATGGTCAGATATTTTCAGGTGATTTGCCAGTTTATAGTTTCAAGAAGAGTTTACAAAAAAAAAAATAGTTTACCAAAAAACAAAAATTCTGTTATCGTTTACCCAACCTTCAAATGCTGCTTCACCATTGAGATGAATGTGATTGTTAATTGAAGCGCTCTCCAGGTATTAAAGCCAAGATGTGGACCATGTGAAGATGTGTTGATGTTTCAGGGGTTTATTAGTGTCTCACTGCTGTTTATTTGCAGCTTGTGGCTTTATTTGGATAAAGAGAAACATTTTGTATAACCTCTGAGATAAAATGAGATGGGGCTCTTTATATATTCTACAGTCAAAGATTTCTGTTCTGGTGATTGATTGGTTAAATGTTGCCATTACGTTACCTTGTCTTTGCTCTATCCCTCTCTCACTCTATTGCACAAATAACAGAGATATCAGTGTTTGGATTATTAAACTACTAAAGCAGTCTTTATAAACACTGCTTCTCTGTGTGTTTGTGCAGTGTACAGTAAATCAGGGTATCAGTCCATGTTCCACTCTGACCAGCAGCACGGCATCTCCCTGCACCGACAGCCCCTCTTCCACCCTAAACAGTAAGAGCAGCCGGCCGGCAGCCAATCAGCGCAGCCCCTGTGGAACAGTCACCAGCCCGAGCTCCACCCTCGAGAGCAAAGACAGTGGAATAATTGGTGAGATACACACACACACAGTATGTTCAATCATTTCCTGTTGGACAGTAATACAATTAAAAATACACCAGCTCCAAAAAGTCCAGTGGAAAGAAATTAGTAATTTTTTGCACGTATAACATAAATGCTGTTTTAGAACCATTAAGAATTATGACATCCTGTTCAGAAATCTAATATATGTACAAATACAATATGTGAAATACATGTACAATACATAAATAATATAAATGTTTGGGATTTCACAGATATAAAAATATCTGCATATCATATTTGTAACATTTATGACATTTTATTATATTGTACAGATACATATATTCGATTCTATAAGTAAAAAAATTTTCCACTATATGTTTGCATGTATTCTTGTTAATATATGTCTTGAGCGCATATATAAACAATTGCTAAATATATAACTGATTTTACATACAAGTTCATACATGGGTACATCCTATTTCTGTGTGGGTTTGTTTGTAATTTTCAGTGCAAAATGGCATTACTGTAATATAGAAATGATGATTATCATGTCCTTACACACAAAATTCACAGTATTTAAATGTGCTCTTTAATGTCACCTTCTGGAGGGCTTTGCCATCATTCTGTGTCCCTCCGTTTTGTGGATTTACGGATTGGTGAAATCACAGCCTTGTTGGCCGGTTCAGTAGATCCAAATGTGGGGTGTTAGCAACATGAGGTGTTGATACAGCCTGGCCGTCTCAGAAAGTCGATTTTGAGCTGCTCTGCGTTTTTTTACAGTTGCAGATAAAAAAGATTGAACATTTCTTTATGAATTATGCAGCATTACAGCCTGGAAGCCCTAGTTTCTGAGGAAATATTTGAGAATATGAATTAATAGCATTAAGTTATATTAAGATATGGGCTCTTACCCTAAATTCTAGCAATATTTGCTCAGTAAGAAAAAAATGTGTGTGCATTGTTTATTTTCAGTGGTTTCATAAATCACAATTGACCTGGTTTTGTCTTAAATCAGGTCTGTCGTTTACATTAGCCAGGGTCAGATTATCAATATCACAGTGTGTGTGTGTGTGTGTGTGTGTGTGTGTGTGTGTGTGTGTGTGTGTGTGTGTGTGTGTGTGTGAGTGAGATTTTAACTTTGTATTACTTTGTAGTTCCCAATAAAGTCTACCTGCTAACTGGACGCCTTCTCCATTTTATTTGACCTACTAAAGGTCATTAACTGTCATTTGGAGAATGAAAATTGTTGGGCCCCATTCATGAAACATGAGCACAAGGAATTTGTGTAAAGACCGTTCTAAATTTACATTATATATCTAATTATTTAGCTTTTTCTCCAAAGCAGCTTCAGAATAAGAGAACGTTTACCAATTTGTCTAAAACGCCAACATTAAGCTTAGCCTAATTTAACGCAGCATTGGTGAAATAAACTGCAGCATTGAATTAAATAAGAACGGTTTTATAAACAATTTACACACAAACTCTGACTGTTTTGCTGGTGTTTGAGGAGTGAGACTCATTGTCGGGGCTGCTTGTCATTTGTAAGGTTTAGAAAGGTTGTTTGAAAGATAGGAAGAGCTGCAGAGCGGCCGTGAGGAGGTGTGGAGCATGCTGCCAGCGGGCAATGCTGGTTTGTTGATGTAGAGGAGTGTGTTTGCCCTGTGTGACCCGCTCGGGGTGTGATTAACGCTCGCATGACTTTGAAGTTTGTGAGGAAACAGCAGAGCAGAGAGAAAAGAGAAGGTGCTGAAGAACATTCAGTTCACAAACACATTTTAAAGCTGCGGTGACCAGCTGTTAAGATGGTACTGAGTGCAACGTGTGTGTACATGCACAGGAGATGAAATCAAGAAGAAACATTTATGAAAACCAACAAGAGAGATTGTTCATGTTGTGACTATAATGGAGCTATTTTCAGTAGTGGTTTCAGACTGTTGGACCGACTTTGTGTGTCTCTGTCAGTGTGTGTGTGAACCCTGACATGAGACTGTTTGCAGCTGTTGTCACATGTGTTATACTGTAATAAACTCTTTCCCACAGATCCCCCCCTCTGGTCCACTCGACATAAACATACATAAGTTCAGCATCACATCCCCTCAAACACTTGTGTGTGTGTGTGTGTGTGTGTGTGTCAACATTTATTGTACATTTTCAAACATGAGAGAAAACACACAAGGACACACAAAGAGTTACTGATTCTTTTCTACTATAAGAGATATTTTTGGCAATAACACTTCAAAAACAGACCCATCTTGAAATCTGAGGTTTGATGATTTATGGTTATGTAAAATCATGTGATGTCAAATTCCTTAAAATTGTAGCTTGATTAAAAGTAATAGCAAGTGATGCTCCAAACACATCCACCCCAGCTGAAGAGTAAACAGCATGTGTGTACCTGGCAGCTGGTTGTGATGGGGTGAGATCAGGCTAACACTCATTAACAGTGTGTTAAATGTGTTGGGAAATAGTGTTCAGGTGTTGAGAAGGTCACTGGATGACACATCAGGTTATCATTTGTGATCTCACAACATTGTTTCCTGTGATGATCACATGGGATTGACAGATGTGTGTTGTGCATTCTGTGTCCTTTAGCTTTCTTTGATGTTTACTTGAACGTTCTGCAGATCGACTCTTTCGGACGTTATGAACTAATAGTAGATTTTTGTAAAATGTCATTTTTACTTTAGAAAAGTAATTTTTACTTTTGATTAAAATGTGATTATTCTTTATTGATATTTCTGTTAAACTGTGCACCGTGTTTTGCTTCCCTGTTTACTTGTTCTATTATATAAACTCCATATGATCGACTCAAACTGTAGTCAGAACTGAATTAAATGTGGACGATCAGCTTTAGAACTTGAATTCAAATCATGTCCTCTCTATCGTTCAGCCACCATCACAAGTTCGTCAGAGAATGATGACCGCAGCGGGTCCAGTCTGGAGTGGAGTAAAGATGGCAGTTTAAGGAGCTGCAGTCAGCATGCACCTGCGCAGGTGGCTGCAAGGGCAGACACATGCTCTCCGGTGGCCGAGGAGGAGGGCTCAGGATCCGGAGCAGAGGGCAGGAGCAGATCTAAGGCCAGTTCAGAAGCAGCAGGGCCCAGTTCTGAGGGGCCGGTGCAGTACCACACACAGAACCCATCCAGCTTGATGATGCCCCGACCAAACTCAGTCGCAGGTAAGAGAGCAGTGTCAGTAAGTGTAGACAGTCTAATACTTTTAGTTTTTAGGTCAGGAAGCAGGGAGAACTGTAGAACATGTATTTCATGACATGTTAGTGTTGATTTTTCAAAAATTACAGTTTTTGTTCAGGCAATGTGCTACCAGGTTGGTGTGTATGTCAAAACACAATAAATCCAGCAAAACTGGAATCGAACCATAGAGTTGTGTTATAAAGTTAAGCACACATGAACTGTGTGGAAATCGCTCATCAAGGTGAGAAAGACAGGAGCATCTGTTTCAACTGCATGTTACACATACAAAAACACCTAACATACGCAGGGCTAATCAGTCATTTGCTGCAGATGTGGAGACCCACACTCTGAAAAATGAAGGTGCTAACCAATGCCATAGAAGAACCATTGTATGGTTCCATAAACAGTCTTTAACAACCACAGAAGGTTCTTGGTAGTGGAAAAAGGCTCTTTAGACTATAAAAAGGTAAGAAGCAAATTGTTCTTTTAAGAACCTTTGACTAAATGGTTCTTTGGGGGACCACAAAGTGGTTCTTCTATGGCATCACTGTGAAGACCCATTTGAAACAGCACTGAATGTTCTGCACTGAGGTGGTGAACACCACACTGTGCTGTCCTTGTGTTTTGATGCTGTCTGAGGTGCCAACCAAGTGTGGAATGTCTCTCAGTGGTGGAGTGTCAAACCAGTCTGAGGTCCAGCTGATGGTATTTACCAGAAGAACACGAGATAACTTGTGAATATGGTTGTTAGGGTCTGCTGAGGACATCCCTCAGACTAAAGATGATGAATGACACAGAACTGCAGAAATAAAGAGAACCAAAGACCCATGGGAAGAGTGTGTTTTACTTAACAATATATTGTGAACAATCTTATACCCAGAAGTAAAAACCTGTCAAATCTGAGCAAAACCTCCTTTTGGGGATGTCTTCATTTGTAAAAACTAAAAATATAGAAAACAATTGGATATATTATATATATACAATATATTATATATATATATATATAATATATTGTATATATATAATATATCCAATTGTTTTCTGTTTGAGGTTAGAGTGTGGGTTAGTTTTAGGTTATATAGCTGTGTATAAAAACAATAGAAGTCTATGGAATGTCCCCATTTAGATTGATAAGTAAACATTCAGTGTGTGTGGGCTTGTTTTTGTACCAAATGTCCCCACAACGATGGTAAAAGTCACACACACACCTACGTTGTGGGGACCAGTTAGCGGAAATTGATTATCAAACATACTAAATGTTGCTTTTTTTGAAAATGTAAAAGTGCAAAAGGTTTCTGTGAGGGTTAGGTTTAGTGTGATGGTTAGGGGATAGAGTATTCAGTTTGTCCAGTATAAAAGTCATTATGTCTATGGATTATGTTTTGTGGGGAAAGTCTCCACAAAGCACATACACAAATGTGTGTGTGTGTTATAGTTTTGGGCTCATTATCAACAGGCACATTCTTTCTCTTCTCCTTGAGGAGTGAGATACTTTGGGCAGCTGTGGAACATGCACACGTGTGTGAGATGTCCATCAGGCGTCTGTCTTTAGAATCAGTTCCACATTCCTCGGGATGTTTCCTTCTGTTCAGACATCTGCTGGACTCTCCGTTTGGTGAATCTCACTAAACACATGACCTGGCCATATTTCACCACAAAAGCTCAATATGTGTTTTTAACAGTACTGGTTTATGAAAGATCGGAAAGATTTTTATTTAGTATTTTAAACACTACAGAATATTTTTGGAGATCAGGACAGGAGTTGGTGTGGATCTTTTTGGTCAGGAGAACCGTTGACTGCTGATGGAAATAGCTGATGTTCTGTGGCCCGTTGAGCTGATTGTAAGAGAGATGAATGTGTATGTTAAGGTTTGTGTGTGTGTGTGTAAGGTTCAGCTCATAAAAAAGCCGTTGGTTATTAAACGGAGTGAGTTGACATGAAACAATAAAAAGTACTCTGGCCTATAAAACACAATTCAGTTGTCAAGGTTAGAGCATGTTACCTTTAGAGAGAGAGAGAGAGAGAGAGAGTGTGTGTGAGATAGAGAACGTGTGAGATAGAGAGGGGAGAGAGAGAGAGAGAGAGAGAAATTGTGTGTGTTCATGTTTTCATTCTGTACACCTTATGGCATCTACTCATTTCACACACTGTTTGGCCCCAGTGAATAAAGCATTAATCTTTACTGAGCATTTGATAACTCCATAACCTCACTGCTCTCTCTATCTCTCTCTCTCTCACACACACACAAACACACACACACAGGTAGGGATGGAAAATCATAAATTATTTTTGTTTTCAATCCTTGACAATGTCATCACTGTTTCCTCATACTTAAAAACAAACACTTTTAGGTAACACAGTTTAATGTGATATTTTGATATCACCCTTTTGGAACCATTAATCTGAGGAACCATTAATACTTACATAACTATAACATGTGGGCCTTTGTGACTAATTCATTAAAAAGATCCAGCTTAAAAGAATCATTTGAATTTTTATGTCAGCATTTTTGTGTGAAACCAGTGAGGTCAACACGTCTATAATAGAAATATGTTTTGACTATTGACCATTGTTGACTATTTTGTGTCTTTCTTGTCAGATTCAGTCCAGACTGAAAACTAACAGCATTTGTTTGGCTGTTTCTGTAGATTCAGTGTCAGTGTAGTACAGTCCAGTTGCATGAATATTTTTCAGTAAGTATATTTTTCTTGATTAGGAACTTGTTCTAGTGAGAGCCCTACTCACAACACACATTCTCTCACTCATGCATGTATTAAACTCTACAGTTGATGCCGGTCCCTCGTCCAATCATAATGCTTGTTTGGCTCCAGGCATTATGATGTCATAGTAATGCAGTGCTGTGTTGGAGATGAGTGGATTCACAGCTCTAATTTTACGGTTGGTCTCTGACCCCTTAGAGGATGGCGATGGAGGGACAGTAAAAGACAGTTTCATTAGGTATAAAGCTGAGCAGGCATAGAGGACACAATAAATAAAAGTGTGACTTAATTCATAATTTTAACCTCTAAACATTTCATTTTTAATATTGTGATAATATAGTGCCATCTCAGGTGCTAGCTTGCAGTCTGATTGGTTAGAATTGGATATAAAATAATTCATGAGCTAGATATTGCTTATGTAAAACTTGCTTGCAAGCCATAGTTATGTTCAGTTTGTAAATGAGTGTTCTTTTAAGACAGTTCTTGTCATTTTAGGATGAATTTTTCAAACCAGTTTATGAATCGACAATGGGTTTTAGAGAAATTGGCTGCAGAGGTCTTAAAAAAAGTGATAGAATTAATTTGCAATTCGTGTGAAAATCCTGAAATGAATACCTCTGAAGAAATTTAAGATTAAGGCTTGAGACCTTCCAATCGAGACCTAACTGACAGCGAAGAGCTCATTGCAATACTTGCCTACTATATCATTATTTTTCTGTCTTGCATATATTTGCATACTTAATTGTGATTGGTCTTTCTTTTCTGCATGCATTTACTTTAATCCATATCATAAAGATGTTGATTTTCATGCACAATTAACAGTGTCTCTAATGCAGCACTTCATTTCTGCAGAATGAGATTTGAACCCTGTTCTTCTGCATTCTGTATGAATGCTGCTGCGTTCCGCATTTTCCACATCTTCTTCGTTCACTGCTGTGATTGTTTATTGATTGATTGTTGATCCATTTACACAATGAGTTGTGTGGAATGTCTTGTTCACTTTAAATGGTTATCCTCTGTCTGTAGTTGTTTACTAAAGATTTATCTCTAATTATAAACATTAGATGTGTAATTCTGCTTTTAAGAGGCTTCTAGCAAGCGAAGGCAATTAGCTTCAGTTCTAATAAAACAATTGTGACATCTGTTTACTTTAATGTCTCTTTGTGCTAGTATTTAAAGATATGTGTTACAATTGCAGATGGATTTTTTTAGGATTAGTTGTCCAATAAATGAAGAATCTCCCATTATATACTGCTGTTACTTGCTTCTACCCGTAAAACGCAATTTTAAAGTGATCATGGCTGTCAAGTGTTATAAAGCAAGAACCGTAAAGTAACATCATGTGGGTCTTTTTATTGTTTGTCTGAACAGAATTTCTTTAAGTGTTCTGAAGTGAATCTGTCCATCAGTGTCAGTTCACATACTTTATAGTTTCTGCCTGGTCTAAGACCTCTATTAATCATTATTTAATTTCTAGAGAGTGAACTTTATTTGTGTCCTGGTACATTTACTGGAAAGCTCATTAGGACTACACTGAACTCTCTCTCTCTCCCCCCCCCTCTCCCTCTCTCTTTCTTTCTTTCTTTCTCTCTTTCTCTCTCTCTCTGTCTCTCTCAGAAAACAAAGACCACATTTTGGCACTCAGATATTAGAATCATTCACATATTACATTGTGGCGTCATTCCACCTAGCAACCACAAAGAATTAGATTTTACAAATATGGCCACCATGATGCAAATGCATTGTGTGTGGTTGCCAAGGTGTTACTATGTAGTTGCTAAGATGTTTTGAGTACACTGTGGTTGCTAGGATGCAGTGAGTGGATGCTGCATGCTTGTTTACAAGCCCCCAAGTGTGATATCTTGATCTGTAGATATAACTCAGATCACCCCTGGGGATTTTATTACCCTTTCTATCATCTGCCAGAAAAAAAATCATAAGTCAGATTGTTTAAAAAAAACAACACACTTCGACAAGTGTGGTTTTTGTGTTTTTTTTTTAAGGCTGAATACTAGCAATAATAAAATGTGATGCTGTCTTAGCAAACACCACAGAGTTTAAAAACAAACCAGACCCACATCTGACTGCACAACATGAGCTCATTAGACGTAGCGAGAAAGCAAAGTGCTCCAGGTAATTACATTTATTTGCTCTTTAATATGTGGAAAATGAAAAATAGTGTCTTTATTAGACAGCTGGACATGTGGCCACATGCTTCCTCCCTAGCACATATAGATCCATGAAAATAAACGCAGCAGCCAGATAAAGCTGAATGTCACCCTGTGTTCTGTGCTCTCTTGCCGCGAGGCCTTTCTCCTGAGTCGCCTCATTCGTTTGATTCCGTTCGATTACCCTCTTAATGCCCGTAAGCCTCCAAAAATAACAGACATAAATCTATAATTGTATTATCTCACAGCAGGGCCTGTCTGCAAAGCGTCTCTCTGCACCTACTGCATGCCAATTGGTCTTACACTCTGAAATCAAGCCAGAGAATCATTGGCCATCAAAACACATATGTTCAAAATATATCAATACAAATGATGCAGATGGAGCTCTAGAAGATTATATGTGAGTAATGGTCTGTTCTTCACAAAAAGCTAAAGCAGATACCTCAGAAGACGTTTTATGAAAAGGTGTTGTTTGCTTCTTCTGAACTGGGCAATTGTGGTCACTGCAATCTGTCATTGTATGGGAAGAGTTTTGCGAATATTGTTGAACACTTCACGTTGTGTTCCACAACATACAGGTTTGAAACGACAAAGTTAAATAATGACAGAATTTCCATTTAAGTGAACTATTTTTTTAATGGTCTTTATCTTCTCGACTGAAAACTGATTCTGATAAAAGAAGACATACGTGTGCTGTCTTCTCTTGATAGATCATAGCTGCCTGGTTAATTCAGCTCAGGGTTTGGAGTGGGTATCTAACCTCTCCTCCAAGATCTTTTACTTGTGAGATAGGAAACATCTATGCTTATATCACTTCATATCTGACTTTCTCTGTTACTTCTGCACTTTCTCTGTCTTCTTCTGATGAAGAACATGAGGCAGATGGTGTTTCAATGAGAGATGATATTCTGCTGTTCCTCTTCTTTGCACTGTGGTCTTCAGAGACTCATGCTTAAGATTTCATCTGCTGTGCAGAGGCAGCGTTCCAGAAACTTTAGAGCGTCTTTAATCCATCGCTCCAGATGGTTCTGCAGTGTAACACACAGGCTTGAGCACAATTCAGAATTTAGGAACTGGCTTCTGAGTTTGAATTGGAATTGAATTGGCTGCTGCTCTCAGGATGTTGTATTGAAATTTGAATTGGAATGTCACAGAATTCTAATATAATTAAAAGAAATTCGACACAGCGGAAGAATTCCATCAGTCCAGCAGTTTTGCCACAAAAAACTTTTTAACTTTTTCTGCTAATAATAATTGCATGTTATAATTGCAATAATTGCAATTCAATTAATGTTGAATTAATTTAATCATTGATGTGAATTGCGATTTTATTTTTAATTTGAATTTCCTATCCTGTTTGTTACCTCAGGTCAAATTGAGGAATTTAATTGTAATGTAAAGGACTTCTTCAGCTGAGTAGTGAATGAGGCTCAGGGTAAAGGACACTGTTGGCAGCTCTCCTCTCTCCTGACAGCTGGAGAACTCAGAATGGGGAAGTGACTCAGATGACGGAGCATCTGGAACCAGCGTAGTCTACAGCTACAGCTGCTGGTGTTCAGCTCGGATGAGCTGCTTATTTCTCTGGTGGAGTTTTCACTGTGGGATATAGCTAAATACATTATCTGACAATCTTGATTATTCAATAGATATTCCAATATTGATGTATTTGGACTGAAAGGGGTAACAGATATCCAAATTGACTTGACATTAACATAACTGATGAAGTTGATTATGTTGATTATCTCTCTTCTGCCTTTAATGTATTTCCGTGAGTGAGGAGTTACTGACAGATGTACAGTTTTAACATTATTAAAGCTGCAGTCCATTACTAAGGGTTAAAAATGAACAAAAATCAGTTACTGAGCAAGTACAGGACAGATCAGTGTTTAAAATAGTCTCCTTACCTTACCATGATTCACAACAGTAAGGTTATAAAAATTATTTAAAATTTGAGCTGTCAGGCCCGATTTCCTGGGAAATGCCAAAGGCTTCATTTGACTTCAAAATACGTAATAAAGTAAAGTAACCTGCGGTTTTGTGTTTCAAACAGAGATATAGGTATTGAGGTGAAATGTTTGGTATAAGGTTCTGCACAAACTCATGTAAGCAATTATAAATTAGAACTGCTTCACCACATTTAGGCTGCTTGTTTATGAGACATTCAGAATAATAAAGACACCCGGTCCCAAATGTCCTAATCTGTCCTGGGTCATTTTACACTTTATAATGAAACATCTGTGCGTGTGTGTCAGTGTAGTTGGATCTGAATGTATAAGATGTAATTACAGCATCTACCAGCAGGGGCTGACTACTAAAGCCAAACCTTCAGCCCCTGGGTTGCTCATTAATTCTCAGTAACAACAAACATAGTCCTGAGGGTCTGACTGAGATGTTGTAGCGTGTTTGTAAGATCGATTAGTGTCGTCCTCAAAGGGCCAGTGAAGGAGCATCTGACCCTGTGTCCCAAAAGCCACGACTTGTCAACATGAATCAAGCGTGCTAATTAATATCACACTCAGATTACTCACAGACGAACGGAACCCCATCCAAGAGGTTCTGCCTCTTCACCTCATGAATATTCAAATGAATATCACATCATTATGCATATTCATAGATTGACTTTTCTTTAGGGTAACAATAGGCACAACAGATTACCGGTGTGTCTGCTGAAAGCAGGGCAATTGGGTGTGAGCTGCTGAGCTGGTCACAGGCCAGTCTGATACTAAAGCTGGTTTGATTAGATTTCTCTTTCTGTGATATTCAGCTTTACCACTGTGGAATGATGCCCTGGGAGCCATTTGTACCAAAGCCCAGACACACACACACACACTGGCTTGCGAACGCAAAGAAGCATTCAGGTTTTTAAAGGTAGGGTAGGCAATTTCGTAGAGGCTAGCAATAGCAAGCTTACCCTGCCTACCGTGCCTTTAAGCAAACAGACCTGAAAACAATCACCATGCAATCTTCAAATGTGTTGTGTTTTATAATAACCTGCAAATGTCTTTTTTCAAACTAACAAATTATGCAGACTGCATTAGGCTTATATAACCTTCAAACTTGAAATCTGTCTTCAGACTGTCTAATTATTTAAATTGCATAAAGCCTGTATAACCTTCAGTCTTCAAAATAACATTTAATCTGGGGTTTTACAAACAACATTTGTCAAGCCAGCATTGAAAGTTTGTCTTGGCAGACTCTAGCATTTTGTCTTAGAGTCACTTTTGTTTAAGTATTGTGTGTAAAACAGATTTGCTATGTAAGTCCTTAGAAATGTAAATGAGGAGAGTGAGAGAGTCTTAGCAGTTCAGTGATGTGAGAAAAGGGCTCATCTGATTTGCTGGGGTGGTTCCTCTGCTCTCTCTCTCTCTCTCTCTCTCTCTCTCTCTATCTTTCTGCTCTCTCTCTCGCTCACTCCACACCTCGTCCACCTCCCTCCATCACCCGTCTCCTCTAAGTGCTCCCTTCATTCTGTGACTTATGACTCTCAGTTCTTCTCTCCTCACAAACTCTCTTTTCTGCTCCTGCTTCACTCTGTTTTATTAGATCTGCTCTCCATCCCTCTCAGTTTTTCATGGGAAGAATCAGGGATCATATCTTCTCCGGATTTCTGCTACAAACTGTAATCAGCCACTCTGTGGAAGAACAGATCTTTTCATCTCTATCCTTTATTTTTCCATTCATTCTGTCTGTCTGATTGAGGAGCGCTGGCTTTTATCCTGGTGGAGAGGCGCGCGTTATTTCTCTGACGGTTAGTGGATGCATTCTGTGATGCACTGAAGCCAATAGTGTGTCGGGCTGCAGAGCTGCTCACCAGTTGAATGCGGTATGAAGAAGCAGTGGGGGAGCATGGAGGTGCGTGGCCGAACACCCTGAGGAGAGAGATTTGTGAAGCAAATCTCGCCGCAGCTGCATGCGTGTTTGCCTGAAGAACACGTCGTGCCTGCACGTCCGTCTGTGAGTACAGGCGCTTGCTGAGTGGAGAGTATCAGAGCTTCAGATGAGCGTGTAAAGTAGCTGTCAGAGCAAACAGGTTGCTGGTGCAGTATTTACTGTCTCTGTAGTTTCACACGCTGCTGCATGGCTGCAAATTGAAGACTGCTCACCCAAAATAACATTTACAATGGTTTCTGCCATACAGCTGCATGTGAAGGTGAATCATCGCATTGTTTGACTTTTAAAATGCAGCTTATAAACTGGTCTCCTCTCCTTTAAGAATAGTTTTGTCTCAAAAAGATTCTGTTCAATTCTAGTTGTGTGTGTCCATGTTGTTTGAGAGGGAGGCTGTGTGTTTGCTCGTGTGTGTGTGCGTGCGAGCTCAGTGACCTGGTTCTGTTCTTCCATTCATTCTTTTCTCTGGTTATTATGGTCTATGGCATAGTCTCTGCCTATGATTTGCATTTCAGATGATGTCATCTTTAATTTCACAGCTTGTTTTCATTGTACGTGCCGGAGTGTTTTTCTGCACCCTTTAGACCGGTCAACACATGACCTTTATCTGAGTCCTGAGTTTGAGGGCCGTCTTGTTCTCTTGTATCGCTCTGTCTGTGGCCACTCCTCTTATTCTCACAGTGTCTGACAGCAGGTGCTTACAGGTAGTTGTTTAAGGGTGTTGTAAGTATCAGACCAGCTTCATGTAAATGAGCTCACAAAATGAAGTAGAACGTTTTGTTAAAGGTAAAACCTTTCATCAAAACCTTTTGATTATGTTTCGACCACTGGCACACAGGGAAGTGTTAGGTTAACTTGTTTGGAAAATGTTATTGGTGTGCTTTTACATTTGGTTTTTGTGATGTAGAAACTACACACACTATCTATATGTAAACGTTTTAAAAGCCTAAACAAAGTTGATCGCATTATTATGTATTAATTCTACCCATAATGCAAAGCTCCTTCTCTTTCTCTGTTGTTTGCAGCAACAAGCTCCACTAAGCTGGAGGACCTGAGCTTTCTGGATGAACAGCGAAACACCCCCTTGCGTACGTCCATTCGCGTGCCTTGGCACAACACGGGCAGCAGAGCTCCACACGACAAAGGTACAGCTTGGCTTCTGTCTCATTTGTACATTAATGGATACTGTTTTTTATTATGCATTCTGCTGTGTGCGTATATGAATCTCACGAAACCTGTCAAAAACATGTTTGGGTCATATTTTACCCCAAAATTACATTTACAACAAAAAAATGTTGTACATTTAAAAAAATGTATATTTTGCTTAAAGATAGAAGCCTATCAATAAGACTATACCAACTGTGATATTATTCTCATGACAATTAAGCATTTTCCACAAATTCCGTAAAAAAATTTTCATACTAAATAAAGAAAAAGTTTGCATTGAAATATAAAAAATCTATGAAAAGATATGTTATTTATATTGTAAAATATTTATCGTGGTTGTTGTTGTTGTATATACTTTGTGGTTCAGCAAAACATTGCATTACAGTATTTTTTACTGTAGTACAGTAAAATATGACTGCATTACAGTAATGAGAAAATATATGGAAAATTGAGCGATAATGAGAATTTAGGTCAAATGTCAAAAATAATATTAAGGACCCGTAATAGGTTTAATTTTATTTTAACAAAATAAATTTCTTAATTGTTTCTTCTGGTTTCAGACTGAAATATGAAGTGAATATGATTCTCATACAGTCTGAAGTTTTGTTGTGGCCTCTTGACAAGTTGAAAAAGCCCTTGAGTCGTCTCTCAGGGCCAGTGATCAGAGCTTCATTTCTCCACTCAGAGCATGTGAATAAGGAGATGCTCTTGGTAGTCGTCCTGTGCTGAATGAAGAGTTGAAAAGAGAAATACATGTTTCTGTCAGTTTAGGCCATTAATAATGCATGAAAACATTGACAAGTGTTGTGTCTCGGTTCTGTTTTCTCTTGTATAAATGCATGTAACCCTGAGGCCAGAGCTGAGGTCTGTTCCAGGAACCTGTATATGTTTGTTTGTGTGTGTCTTTGAGTGTATTAGTCTGTGTGTGTGTGTGTCTGTGTGTATTGACATTGTTGAATGTTCTGATAAGTAATGAGAGACATGAGAGGTTTGATTCAATCAAAGCCAGTGGCAGCAGATACAGATTCTCTGTGCCTGTCTGCCAGGGATGATTCAGTGTGTCTGTGGACACTCAGTCCACATGGTTTATCCATGTGAGACTTTAACTCTAACTCTAACTCTGGACTTTAGAGTTATGTTTTCTGTCTGTTGTTTGGAAGCTCTCATCATATGAGCCCAGTGTTTTGTAATTGTGACTTCATTGTTGCACCCCTGCCCAGTACCAGACAATCAAAATGAAAGCAGCAGTTTCAGCAGCTCTCCGTGTGTTCAATATATATCAGACAGCCCATGTGCAGACTGTGGTTTTAGTTCATATTGCAAATTATGATTCAAATTGTGATGTCCACAATTCAGTTTTACTCCTAATCTTTGTCTATACAGCATACATCACATTATTCAACATATATCACATGTATCTTTAATATATCGTGCAGCACTAGTATAATCTCTTACCAGTTAGTTGTGTGTGTTTTTCAGCCCGCTTCACTCCCTATAAGCCTACAGACATCATGCTTAAACCTCTGCTGTTCGAAGTGCCCAGCATTACCACTGACTCTGTCTTCGTGGGCCGTGATTGGCTGTTCCAGCAGCTTGAGGATGACCTGAGGCCCAGTGACTCGGGCGAGAGCTCTGGGGTCATCCTGGTGGGTAATGTGGGCTTTGGCAAAACCGCTATCATCTCCCGCCTGGTGGCTCTCAGTTGCCATGGCGGCCGCATGCGACAGATCGCATCCAACAGCCCGAGTGTTTCTCCAAAATGTGAGTGTGGAATGTGGGTTTCACAACATGTAACACATTACAAATTCCATGCAGAACAACACACAACAAAACATGCACACAACCCACTGCTCTGAGCAAAGCCATGATTTTAACAGTAACAACAAGAAATAAAGGATATGCATTTACATAGAGCATTTATAAATCAGAAGACATCTCTTTTTGTGAACTTTATTGAAAGTTATTTGGTTTCACACAGGTAATTGCCTAGTTTTACAGACAAGCCTTAAGTCCCAAGCTAAAATGCGTTAAGCTGTCTTAACTGAAGGCAACTTGCACCAACTTAAAATACATCAGTGCCAGACAACATCTTTTGTCTCAAGATCCACAACATAAATGTTTCTTTCTAAGACATGTTTATAAAAGCTACTTATGTCCTAATTTAACTAAGGCCTACTGCTGGCTTAATCTAAGCCCTATCTGTGAAACCAGGCCAGTATTTTTTTTTTTATAAAATGGAAACTTGTGCTGACATTCACCTGTTGCTTGTGTATTTGTCCAGGTGGGGAGCAGACTTCAGATTTGCCCCTGAGTCAGCCACCTCAACCTACTCCTCCCCCTAGTGCTACCAACACCCTGCGGTCCAACAGCTGTCCCAGCACACCGGAGCTCCAGCGCGGCCGCGAGGAGGCTGTCAAACGCCTGGCAGCAAAGGTGATCTCACAAACCCCTATATTGACATTTTATTACTATGAAACTGGAATGAGCTCAACAATTGGCTGGATTTACCTTCATGCATTTGCAATAACAGTTAAAACATTTACATCTGCTTGGCTACAGTGACTGTCAAAATGATGGTTTATTTGGTGAGTTCCTCCCACAGAAACCAGCAGGCCTTTCATAGCTGGATTCAGCTTCATTCATGTGTGTGCTGAAACACGTGTTAGAGAGCATTCCATCTGTTTGAGTGACAGATTATCCAATCGCTTTCTCAGTCACACTGCTAATAAAGAGACACAGGTGTGCAGAAGCTGAATCACAGGTGCAGGCTGTGACCTCTGTGTGATTTACAGTGTTGACAGTGACTTGTGTAGAATGTGTATGTCGCAGGTATGTTTTAACTCCAGTGTTGCCTGCCACTACAAACTCTTAGTTTGACAATAGTAAATGACAATAGTCATTTAATCTGTTAAATATTTCTTTGTTGTGACCCGTGCTGGCAAAATGAGTCACAGTGAGCAACTTTTCAAAAATGAGTTCTTGTTATTTTCGCGATCTCTGTGAAAAAAAATTAAAAATGATGTATGATTTGTTGAAATGGTACAAGAAATGAATGTGCTACATCTGCACCAGTTGTCAAGAAAAGAGCCGAAAAATGTCAAATTTTAATTTAATTATTAATACAAAGGAAAGGTTTGGAAAAATACACCTCTCAGAAAAAGCACAAAGATACTTTTAGATGTTTAACTGATATTTGGAGCTTTGGAAACTCTAGACGAGGGCTTAATGAACTCACTTTTGTGAAAGCTTCAAATTAGACCAAAATGGACATTTTTCACTTGTTTTGCCTGTAGCTCGTAATCAGCCCGTGCTCATTCCGACTCATTTTGCCAGCATGGGTCACAATTAATCAGTTTATTGGATTCATATTTCCCAATGCTTTCCTTGAAACAGTGCTCAAATTGAAGTCTATATAATACAAGCTATACATTGTGTGCAAAAAACAACATAAAATTCTCACATAAAATTCTCAACTGGTAGGTCTCCACTTTAAACAGGGGTCTGTTCTGATAGTGGTGCAGACTTATTATGAATTCAGGCTGAAGGGATTGTTTGGTTGCTGATAATAATTCATGACTCCTGTATACAGGCACATGTGGTTTTGCATTAATGCTGCTAATGGACTTTGATGTATATGTGGTGATGTCATAGTTCTGTCCTGCTATTGTTTTAATGGAGCTTCGGTGTGTTGATTTATTCCCCCCCGTCAGACCGACAGGTTCACGATGGAAAGGGGTGTAGAATCTGTCCAGTGAAGAATCAGAGGCTGTTACTGTGTGTCTTTGTGTAGTATTTTAC
The DNA here is from genome assembly GCA_036877525.1 of Chromobotia macracanthus. Lineage (NCBI taxonomy): Eukaryota > Metazoa > Chordata > Actinopteri > Cypriniformes > Botiidae > Chromobotia > Chromobotia macracanthus. The sequence continues at coordinate 4,652,476 of JAZGTH010000007.1, read as the reverse complement.
ATCATGTTTATACTGTCAAACAGAGAAACACTTGTTTTGCCCAGTCTGTTACGTTTAAAGCTGAAGCAGATCCAGCTAACAGGGAACGTTTTTATAACATTTGTTAATATTCTCCAAAAGATCTCTCAACATTATCTCAAAGTTAAAAACAATCTTGCAGTAGTATTCGTAAAATGTTTTTTAACGTTATATATCAAAAATGTTATTCTTAAGTTGTTAGTGGAACCTTTTAAAAACGTTAGATTATTAACAAAATGTTTAAATAAAGTTCTTATAACCAGGGAATGACATTAATACAACATCTAAAAAACTAGACATTGTGAACGTTCATAGACTTTTTAAAGCAATGTTTGTAATGTTTTTGTTACCCAATAGAAACATTAGGGAAACGTTCTTACAATCAAAAATTGTTAGCTGGACGGACTGGATGAAAAATATGTGTAAAAATATTGGATCTGTACATTGGAGCTCTCAGTGTTAAAGACACGTTAGAGTCCTCATTAGCCCGTGTTGTGTGGAGCAAGAGAATCTGCTACGCTTGTTTCTTAGGATGTGGTTCGGGCTGTGCTGCTTTAGTATGACTGATTCTGCTTTTGAAGTTCACAGAGGAGCCACTGGAACAGGGCCAGTGCTGTTAATTTCAGAGGCTTGCATGTTTCGGCCTGTTGAAATGCAGAAGAATGAAATTGAGATGGCGTCCACCCAGAGTGCTTCTGTCACCCTCTCAGTGTGAAAGCTGAAGGTCTAATCTCTGCATTCACTCTTTGAATAACTGCTCTCTTACACTGCTTCAGCTGTCTGAAAAATCATTAGCAGTGTTTGCTGAGGGAGCTTGTTGCTGTGAAAACTCTGACCCTAAGTGTTAAACTCGTCACATGTCATTTGTGCATAATACCTCAAATCCAACAGATTGTTGTGGGGCGATGATCTATTATTTGGCTGATCAAAATTCAACGACTAAACGACAAAATTCAATCAACTGTAACACAACAAAGGAAATTATGTTCCATTGCATGCTTTTGTGCAATGTATATATGTTTTATATACATTTACATATACTAAATCGTATTCTTACAGTTATCTGAATGCCATGCTCTACTCAAATTAAATGCCCATACAGAGCATTCCAAATTTGTCACTTATAAGTTTAATTTTAGTTAAGGTGCTGTTTTCATGTTTATTTCATACGTTTGTTTCTGCCAGCTGTGCACAAAAGTTTATGTATCTGTTTCCTGCGTGTGTCTGTGTTGCATAGTCTCATTTATATGTGTTTGAAAGTGAATTTCATTACCGCATGTGTTTTCTAAAGGTAAAAATACATCCACACAAACAAACGGTCTTTCATTGCAGTCCGTTTTTGGACACGAGTGGAGTTTGCTGATTGACATCAAAGATTTACACAATGTTTATATAGAGAATTGTCTTGAATCTCCCCTGACGTCCATGTGTTTTTGAAGAATTCAGATTTTTCCTGTTTTCCGCCCATGGAGTGTCGAGTTTAGCAGAACGAGGGGTTTTGCTGATGATTGGTTCTGCTGTCTCTGTACATCTCTGTCTTAATAGCGCAAGATGTCCTCTGTCAAACACAATGTGAGCTAAATGATATATTAACCACGTTTCTCAGGAGAACCTGCAGTCCCTCGCGTGTTACCATGGCAACAGGTTAGCAGGGTGGTCATTTGGTCGCATTTAAAGAGAACTGCACCCACGTGGGCGCAGAAGCTCAGGGATGACAAGCGCAGCAGACAGCTGCAAATTGCATGTTTGCTGATAAGACAAAAGCACTTAATTAGACGTTCATCACTAATCAGTTTACAGCGTCATGGTAATTTTTTTGACAAACAAGTGTTGTCTTTTGGCAAATGAAATTGGGTGTGTTCTAATCAGTCCCAGCATGCATCAATCATACAAGCACAAGTTTATTATTTTTAGCTCTTTTCATTAGTTTGTGGAGTGATTAATTGACATTTACAGTAAGTGTTGTGCTGATGAGTGAAACCACACAAAATAATTAGCAATCTTTTGATAAGCGCCTGTTTTTAAACCAGTCACAATTTCACACGTAGACGGACATAGAAATCTAGGCACAACTTAGTCTCATGTTAGCCAGGTTTTTGACTTTTACCATGAAGTGGTTTAAGTTACAGCCTGTTTTGACCAACAGCTTGTATTTGTTTTCACCTGTCTGACAGGTAAAGCATCCAACTGCAGTTTGTTTTTCATGAGCATTTCATCTAAAATCGTTTTTACCACTGTAATAGATAGAAGTGTGAAAAAACGTGTTGAAATAACGGTGCAGCTGTCTTTGTAAACGAGTGTACAGAATTGATCTTTCTGCCTGTGGATATCTAGTTTACTTTTGGCTAAGCCCTAAACAAAACTCTTTCAAGATTTGTTACATTGCCACTAACTTGGCAGACTTTGTCAAATCGAGTGATTAATTTGAGAGCTGCAATATAGAGGAAGATTTTCAAAGCTGCAATCCATAACTTTTTTGGGTTTAAATTGAACAAAAAATAGTTATTGATCAGTGTTCAAAATGGTCTCCTTATCTTACCCCAATTCGCAACAATGCGTTTATAATAATGATTTTTAATTTGAGCTGTCGGTCTGATTTCTCAGGAAGTGTCAGTTTGGCTTCATTTGACTTCAACATCGCTAATGAGGAGTATGTAAAGTAACCTGAAATTTTATGTTTCAAACAGATATGGCAATAGAGAGGCAAAAGTTGTGAAGTGCAGCAACTGGAAATGATTGTTTAATAGTTTTCTTCAATAATTCATATGTGATGATTGGCTAATCAATGAGTCTCAAAGGCTCAAGAGAAATCCACAGCATTCAAGAGATTGAGCATTTTAATGTGCTATTTAGATGAAGCCCTGTGAGGTTCTGTAATGGTGGTTTGCTCATAGTGAGTGAGTTAATGGTCCCTCCACCTGAAGGAGTTTAGATTGATGCTCTACCCCAGACCTCATCTCAGGGTAAAGACCACACCATTCCTATTAACCCCAGCTGTCCAGATGGGAAATATACCCATTTGTCAAACAGAGGTTTCAATAATACATCAGCAAATTAAGAGGGACCCTCGTAAGTCCAATGCCTGGGGGAATTCTTCTGTCTCACAGTTCTTCACCAGGTTCGTTCACTGTGGTCCAGCACGAGTGACTGTGGAGATCTGCTGTGATCTCTCTTCTCTCTTGATTTCAGAGAGAAATATCTGTCCTAATTAATTCTCTTAGAGGATCCTGTGCCTCTAGAACCTTTTGTGAGATGAATATTAATAAAGCAATATGCCACTCAAGGCTGTGTGTAGAGTGATATTACTTCAAATGTTAACCCCTAAACTGTACTAAAAATCACTCTTACACATGACCCGTATTGGCTTTATTTATTGCTTATTGCTTTATTAAATGGATACAACATTATCAATTAATTGTAATGAACTAGCCGGATAAATAGTATTAGTAATATAGATTATTGGCTTAACTGTAAGCTACTTATAGTTGTCAAGGAAACAACAGACGTGTGCAATGTTTACCAGAATTTACTGCAGGTATTCCCTGCTTCCCTTAACGAAAATTAACCATGCTTTTCTTATAGTAAAAGTGTAGTTTCTGTAGTTTTTGGCGTATTGCTTACCAGTTGTATAACCACAGTTTTACTGCAATGGTTAAACTATGTTTACCTATATTAATCATGTTTTTTTTGTTTAAACTATGGTACAATATGGTTAATTTTTGTAGAAGGTTCTTTGTACATTTAGCATGTTCTGTGTGACACCGCCAATCTGATAATATATTTTTACTGTTTCTAACTTCAAACATTTCTTAAACACTTAAAATTTAGTTGACAACAATAGCTGTGTCGTTAAAATTGAGGTTTTTGTGATTTATATCATTGTACTGAAATTCCTGCAGATGTTAAAAGTTGTTGTAAATGTAAATAACGGAGGTTTTTGAAAAGCTCTCTGTCTGCCTCCGTCTCTCCAGGTTGTTGCGTATCATTACTGTCAGGCTGATAACGCATACACCTGTCTGGTCCCGGAGTTTGTTCACAGTGTGGCTGCTCTCCTGTGTCGAGCCCAGCAGCTCACAGCATACAGAGACCTCCTGCTGAAGGAGCCTCATCTACAGAGCGTGCTCAGTCTGCGCTCCTGCGTGCAGGACCCCGCCACTGCCTTCCGCAGGGGCGTCCTCCAACCGCTCATCAACCTGCGCAAAGGTACAGAAACACACAAACCTTGTGCAGATCAACATGAACACAAAGTCCCTTTAAAGAAAACCCTACGCTCGGCAGCCATCTTTGCCAAGTTGTAAAGACTCTAAAACCTCCGAAATCACAATAAAAACAATATATTTCTGACCAGCTGTTAAACCTAACATCAACTGTGCCATTACTTGAGTTTCTTTAAGCTCAAATTGCACTATAAAAACCAAAAAGTTCAGGTACCTTGCATGCTTAAAAGCTGTCAAGTACATTGCAACACTCTGCACAGAGCCCCAACAAATCGCTAGTGTTTAGCGATTGACGATTGGCTAATTCTACTAGAGTGGCAATAGTAATAGAACTGCGAAATGTTGTTAATTATATTATCTTTGACATGAAATCAAACTCGACTCTATTTACTATCCTAATACCTATTCCTGGTAATATTGTGCCGTTGTGTTATTTTAAATTATTGTTTGTTTTTGTATTATTTTATTAAAATGCGCTGTAATAACTTGCTTGACATTTGAAATGACTTTTGTTTTCAAATGATATCACAAACCCTTTTACTTTTCAAACCTAAGATGGCTTTGAAATGAAACGTTCAACAAGCACATGTGGGTGGTCTGCTGTCCACAGACCATTGGCCATGTTCACAGTGATACATCAGATTACAGAAGTAAAATGGTTTGCGAATGGCATTTCATTCTGGCTTCAATTTCATAATTGAGTGATTAATCTTTTGGCCTAGTCTCTGATGTCTTCTCTCTGCATCTATTAGAGATCAAAGTATATTTGGTGGGCAGCAGAAATCTCAGTGGATGAGTCCGGACTGCATGCGTTTGATGTGCAGCAGGTGCTCTGCTTATATGAATAGGGCAAATTTCCTTTGTAGTCACATTAAATGCAAAGTCAATTTCCTGAAGGCTGTCAGCATATACTAATATTTTGTCCCCAGGATCCTTCCTTTAGTCACTGAAATAAATGAAAGTTTCTTCATATTCTTTACTGTTTACTCAGAAACCCTAGCTGTGTTTACATGGACACTTTTTGTTTCAATCGGATTGAAATTAATCAGACTGATGAATCTAAACGCAGTGTTTACAAAACGCTTAATTAAAAGTATTCGGGTTGATATGCGCGTTTACATGACACAAGCTTAGAATCGCATTTCATCTTTTGACATTTCATGCGCACAGCACACGAATACACGTTTCCCACCGCTCAAAGATGCACATACTAGCAGCCACTCTATTGCCATTGCTTTTTTTTTATTTTTCAAAGCACAGTTAACATTTAAAATACTAAGCAACGCTGTGTTTTTTTACCGTCCAGTTTTGCTTCACAATTTGACAACAACAGCTGTGTGGCATATGTCATTATGCAATTTGTACGTCACTGCACATACGCAGAGCTTTCTAGTTTAATTTTCAGTCAGATTAAGTGTTTATGTTTCCTTTCAATCAGATTAGAAAAGGTTTAAACCACCCCTTACAATCCGATTGAAATTTTGAATGGATCTGGCCAATTCAGTCCGATTGATGTGTTGACGTGACTTTTTTTGAGATTTGAAGAACCTATACAAATGCCAGAAGGATTTGCATTATGTTTGGTTCTGTTAATTGATAGTTAATGGTTCTTCATTGGTCCATTAATGTACATATATATTTGTATACACAAACAAAGACAGACACATTATTAACAAACCAAACCTTGAGTTTTTCTTTCTAATCCTCTACAGGTTTATCCTATAGTACCAGGGGGTTTATTTTTTTTTCTTAAACCATCAGAGGAGAGCTCAAGGTCAGCATGATCCAGTGTACTGGAGGTCTCAATCAATACTTCATTGTACAAGTCTGTGTTTCAGACCAAGATAAACAAACCCAATCTTTGTATTATAGAGAAGCAAGGCACTCAAGATCAATACAACAGGGGAGGAAACTCAGCTCATACTGCAAGATAGCCTTTTAATCATCATTTTTTCTTCTTTTTCCAGTAAAATATCTAAAGATCAAAGATCCAAATTTCTAAAGATCCATAAAGGAGATACATTTAAAGGTAGGGTGGGCAGTTTCGAAGAGGCTAGCAATAGCAACCTAGCTTTGAAAGTATAAGACTCCGGACCCGTATGCAATGATTGGACTTTATTGGATTTTATGATCCTGTTTCTTCCACAGAAGATACATAAATATCTAAATATATTTAGACCACTTTACCTAATGATTGCTATCAGAATATGAAGACTTTCAACCAGCATAACAAAAAATGGTTTTGGAAAAAGATCTCCTACCCTGCCTTTATTAAGAAAGCAATTCTTATGCAAAATTGCATATAATTTAACATTTCCAGAGAATATATTTTGAATTAGGTTACAGACCTAATTGTTGGTCAGTTGTACGCAGTACGAATAAAAGAAAATAATTATTAACAGTAATGTTTTTTGTTCATTTGTTGTTCCTTGTTTTAAATCAATACTAATGAGGATGTTTTTTGCAGCATGTTTGCGTTTAGTGTGTTGACTAAAATAAGAAAAAGAATTGAGTTTCCATCCAGTCAGTGATGTGTGAGGGAGATTTAGAGTCAGAGATGGATCAGGGATTCCTAGATCCTAAATCTTCTGCTCAGTGAATAAATATTTCTCTGTTTCTGAGTTATTCCTCTTTGATTGATCTGCTCTGGATAGTCGCTTAGATCTCCATGTGTAATGAATTATTAAAGTGACTCCTGGTGTCTCTGAGGGGACAGTTTGATTGAGGAGAATCTAAGATGTGGCACAGCTGAAGAGTTTAAAAGAACCATTCACCTAGAAATGAAAATTCTGTCATTATTTACTCATTTATTTCAAACTCTATGACTTCATTTCTCTGTGAAATACAAAAGTAGAATACACACACTCCTCAGGACTGTTCATATATTATCAGTGAATAATTGATCTTACCCCTTTACTCCATTTGTTTACTTTTGTACAACAACTCATTTCTGTGCATTGTTGAATCTCTCAGTGACTGCCACTGTTTGGGTACGTTCATCTGTTTATTTTTCTTTTTCAGAGAGAAAGATTCCAGAGGAAGATTACATTATCTTAATTGACGGACTGAATGAGGCAGAGTTTCACAAACCAGACTATGGTGACACTATCTCCTCCTTCATTACCAAGATCATCTCAAAGTTCCCCAGCTGGCTGAAGCTGATGGTCACAGTGAGATCCAGTCTTCTGGTGAGACATCAGTATATCCTGTTCTCTTCACACAAAATTTTAGAAATCACCACTAAAGCCCACTCTCCACCTCCTGCTTGTTGTGTTGATTATTATTAATACTGATGCATGTTTATCCTAAACTGAAGCACTATCAAGATTACGTTTATGTTGAGGCAGTCGCTTTTATCCAACGCATTCAAGCTATACATTTGATAAGTATGTATTTCCTGGGAATCGAACAAAAACCTTTTGGGCTTTTGGGCAATGCTCTTCCAGCTGAGCTGCAGGAACACTATGTGTGGGTCATATTTCATTTGTCGTGTTTAGATCAGATAATCTCTTGAAAAAGCAGTAAAATAAAATGCAGTAATACTGTATCAAGACCCTAATGAGAATCTTTTTTTAAGAATGAACAGAATTACTAAAGCAATAAACATTTAGATAGATTGCAGTAATGTTAAAGAGATTTGACTTTTGTAATTTTTTGACATATTACTGTCTGAATTGTGACATTTCATAATTGTTATGTACATATCAATTATTATATTTTAGCCCCATGTTCTCATTATCATAATGTAAAAAAATACTTTATGATAATGAGAACATGGGGTTAAAATATAATAACTGTTATGTACATAATTAAGAAATAATGTCACAATCCAGATGGTAGGAGGTAAAAAGGAATAGAGAGATAAGGAGAGGGGGGAAGTTTTAGTGTTGGCTGAGTTTTGACAGTTTGAAAGGTATTGTGAGGCAAACAGAGCGAACTGTCTACTGTTTGATAAGTGTCAGACGAGATTGCTCTGTGTGTATTTGTACTTATGAACGCCTACTTTCAGCACGAGCCGTCACTACAAGCGAGGACTCGTCTGGTGTGTGAACGCAGTAGATCTGCTGATGTACAGTAGCTAAAACTAAATATATCTCAATATATTTCAGCCTTTTGAAGATATTTACTAAGTATATGTGTATTAATGTAACATATTAATGTAATGTCTGTATTTTCTATGAACTAGTGTAAAAGATTGTTTTTCTTTTTCGGTCAAAGAAAACATCCACTGTGGTCAATAAGATTTAAAGTGTTTAATGCAAGTTACAGTAAATATCTGGTTAATATTATAATGTTTTTTTATTTTATAAGGAATTGTAATTATATATAATATATATATATACGTACACAAAGACATTTATGAACATTTATGAGTGATGATGCAATTGAATTTTGAATCAAAATCAGAAATTAGAATCAGTTTATTAAATGTACAGTTAAACTGGTAATTGCAATGAATCAAGCTTAAATCTCCCTACGATTTATCGCTTCGTTGTTTCCTCACCTTATAAGTCGCTTTGGATAAAAGCGTCTGCTAAATGCCTAAATGTAAATCAGATACAATATCAGAACCTCTCTGTCCTAGCACTCCCTACTCCCTACCTAAATTACGAGAGCAGGAAGGGTCATGGAAGTAGACTGATGATACAGACTTTAGGAAACCTGAATATAAAGCACATTAAAATTATTGCAATATTCAGAGTTTTGCCTAATTTTATATTTCCAGCAGAATCGTCATTATATTGTGCATACTCAGATCTCCAGTCCTTGAGCTGAACATCCCCTTTAAAGCTTCACCTGGGTGTGTGAGGTTTTAATCTGAATTTATGATGAATGATGGGGTGAATCTGTGTTCAGTGAATCCGTGTTCAGTGAATCAGTGTTCTCTAAAGGTTTTACACACTGATTCAATGCAAATATGGCAAAGCTCCAAACAGGAGTGAAGGTTCCCAGAACAACTGAAGGAATTTATGAGAGGATAATGACAGGCATGTGCACTTGAGAGAGAAGTTCATATTTACAGTGTCAGCAGTCAGAGGGCTAGGGATTGATCGATCCCCATATGTTCAGCTAAAGCTATTTAACGAAGCTGGGGTAGAATTTGTAGGATGTGTGTGTGTGTGTGTGTGTGTGGGACTGGTTAATGTATTAAATAGTCATGACATATTTACAGTTTCCCTTGTGATATATTATTAAGAAACATTGCATTGTATTCTGTTGTACATATTTGGCCTCCTAAAGAAAGTGTCATTAGATTCATGATTCTTCCTTGTCTTGCTTCTTTAGATTCTTCTGCATCATCACACAAGTAAAAATTAAATATCAGGCTTTCTTTCAGTTTTTACTGTTTTTTACTTTTTGCATTAAAAATTATAAATCTACTTGCCAGCAATGACTGTTTGAAATGATGATTCATACAATAATATGTATTAAGATATTTAATGTTTTAATTAAGCAAATACCACAAATGGCTGAAAGATATATGCAGTATAATTTTTCACATTATGTTTATGTAAGAGAAACTTTGTTTGAATCATCATAAATTAAGCTACTTCTTCACAGATTGGTGCAGTATTTTGGTGTTAGCTGTTTATGATGCTCGCCTTTCATGTGCAACATGCTGCATCAGTGCAGTCTTTGAACATGCGGCTTCTGCATTGCTGCATTCATGTGGAGCAGGATTCATCTCCTAGAGCTTGGGTTGGTGTATTGGCAGGTTGAGCTCAATCATTCGTGTTGTGTGTGATGTTAAATTCACTGTCTTCACTGCAGCACTGTGCTAGTGTTGCAGTCTGGGCTGCATTATTGACCTGTAGGAGTGTGTGTGTGTTGGAAGGGGGGTTTACTTAACCATATATGACAAATCTAAGCAAAAACTCATTTTGGGGACGTGCTCATTTGTAAACGCTATAAAATGTAGTTAATTTTTTTATGGTAAAAATGCAGAAAGCTTTCTGTTAAGGTTAGAGTGTGGGTTAGGTTTAGGTTATATTGTTTACAGCTAGCTGTGTATAAAAACAATAGAAGTCTATGGATTGTCCCCATTTAGATAGATAAGTAAACGTGTGTGTGTGTGTGTGTGTGTGTGTGTGTGTGTGTAGAGAGAGAGAGAGAGAGAGAGAGAGAGAGAGAGAGAGAGAGAGAGAGAGAGAGAAGAAAGAAAGAAAGAAAGAAAGAAAGAAAGGGATTCTGTTTGATCAATCTCATCTCACCCTATAGCCCCTCAAGACTTTGTTTGTGGTGTGTAACAAGAGAAAGGCATTTGGGCAAGCGTTTGTCTTCGTAGTCGTAGATCAGGATGCCTGGAGTTCACCTTACACACACCAGTCCATCCTTCCTGGTTCTGTTCACATTAGGGATTATTTTTGTAATGTTTGTCTGTAAACAGGATTTATAATATGTATAATACTAATTATAATTTAGAATTGTAAATATTTGATTTTTGAAAAGTGGATATTTGTGAAAATAACAGGCTTAAATAAGAGGCACCTGAAGGTTTTCTAACGTTGAGGCTTGTGTTGTCACAGTAAACTGTCAACCCTGTTATCTTTATGAAAACGTACAGTAATTTCATCCCAACACATATTACAATTTATTACCTAGCTTATAGACACAATGCAATTAACATGCAAACACATTTATCTGAATGTTTTAAACCTGATTAAAAAAATTTGCTTTTAAAAAAATCACCTTATCAAAACTGAAAGGCCCCCGGGCCGTTTTCAGACAGAATTAAAATATGTCTGTGAAACACAATTTTACCTCCTCCGGGAAAATAAGCCCTGTATAAATAAGGCTTATGAAAAACATTTTTTGTGGGGTATTTTAGTTTTATCTTCAGACCAAATATTATAGAATTAACAAGATACCGCAGTTGTATTACTATGTATGGGGGAAAGTGCATTGCTCAATATGTCTGCTCTAATAAATGAAGCCCCACCCTCTAGTTGAAAGAGCCAATCATCAATCACTACACACTAGCAATTCTTTGGGGAAGGGGCTTTGTACAGAGTGTTGTGAAGTCATTGACAACCTTTGCGTATACCCAGTAGCTGAAATGACCTGGAAAAAACGCTTTATATAACATAATCTGAGCTCAACAAACATAATTTATGGTGCAGTTAATATCAGGTTTAATATTTGAGGGAAATGTATTGTTTTATTGTGATTTCAGTCAGTGATTTTAAAAATATCTGTCTTCCCAATTCAAGTAGATAGGTCTTGTATGACTGAAATAGTTGCCTGGAGGCATTGCAAAGATGGCCGCCGAGTGCTGAACCTTCCTTACAGGGATTTTCTTTGCTTCAGACTCCAGAGAGACATCTGCTTTATCTTTACAGGAGATCACCAGTCTGCTACCCTTCCCCAAGATCAGCCTGGATGAATTTCCTGACAACATGGAGATCAGTGCGGATCTGAACGCCTACATCCAACATCGCATCAACAGCAGTCAGAACATCCTAAACAACATCTCCCTCAACGGTAAAGCAGACCCCATCATCGTTGGCAAGGTCAGCTCGCACCTCATCTCACGCAGCCAGGGGTCGTACCTGTACCTAAAACTGACCCTTGACCTCTTCGAGAAGGGTCATCTGGTCATTAAGAGCGCCAGCTACAAGGTGGTGCCCGTCTCTCTGTCGGAGCTCTACCTGCTGCAGTGCAACATGAAGTTCATGACAAACTCTGCGTTTGAGCGTGCCGTGCCCATTTTGAACGTGGCGCTGGCGTCTCTTCACCCCCTGACGGACGAGCAGCTGTTTCAGGCGCTGAACGCGGGCAGCGTGAGAGGAGAGCAGGCGTGGGAAGACTTCCAGCAAAGGATGGAGTCGCTTTCGTCTTTCCTAATTAAACGAAGGGATAAAACACGCATGTTTTGTCACCCTTCCTTCAGAGAGTGGCTGGTGTGGCGGGCGGATGGAGAGAGCTCAGAATTCCTCTGTGACCCCAGGTAAGATTCAGGCACAATGGAACTTATCAACTCAAAATCATGAAACATCATGAAACATCTTTATCTTAATGCTCTCATCATGTGAAACTTGAGTGAAGACACAATCTACAGGAAACCTGCCAGTCATCATATTATATAATATATAAAAATATAATGTAATATTATATAAAATATATCATAAAATATAATGTCATCATATTATATAATATATAAATATACAATGTCATCATATACATATATCATACAAATATACACAGTCATCATAAATATATAATGAATATAATATTCAGCCCAGTTCAGTTTTAATGAAAACCCAGTAGACTCCTAAGCTAAAACATAAAAGCTAAAAAAAATGATAAAAGCTACAGTACATGTTACTGCTAGTGAATGTGTATGAACTCAGTGGCCTATAAGAAGCACCTAATGTAATGCCTTTTAATTTGACAGCACTGTTAGCACCACGGGGTGAGTTTAAATGAATGCGTTTTCTCATAATCTTATCAGGAAGTGCGTTGTAGGTTATGTTTAAAAGGAGGCAATGAAGAAACATTGGCACTAAATAAAAGCTTTAGTTGTTTTTAGGAGCATACTTTTATATTTATACTGTGAAATGTGATATTTTGCTGAGGGTAATTTTCGCTTTTGTTCTGCTCCAGAGAAACTGATAAATGTATTGGTTTTATTAAAAGAAGGAAGTTTACATACAGAAAACCTTGCTGTGCATTTGTCTGTCTGTTAGATGCATAATAAACGTTTTGATTTTGAAATGATGATTTGAAGGATATAAACATGTACCAGGCGAAGCTCATAAAACATGTTCATGTTCCATCTTGTCCAGAAAACAATACAAAACTAATTTAAATTAAATTAAAAAATATTATATTTTACATAAAAACAATGAGGCCTTTCATACTATTACGTTTTTTATCTTCATTATCATTAAAGTCTTTCTCTCCCGAGACAAACACTGATGAGTCAGCTTGCACTTACGTCTGTCTGTAAAATTTTCGTCCAGTTAAATTCTCTCCAGAATAACAATGCCCCGCCCCCGATACCACCTGCCTGCGAGTAGCAATACCAAGCAGCAAATCATAGTTCTTGACTGTGATGTAAACTAAAATCTATTGGCTAATTTAAACGAGACAAGCCCCTTGATGTCTTTTGGAAGGTAAACTGCACTTGTCAGCAGTTTTCATTGAGTCTTCAAACCGAATCATTGTGTGCTGCGTTTCGCACATGCTAATGAGCTGCAATGAACTTAGCTCAGAGGCTAGCCAATATAGTTGGCTCTGAAACAGAGGGACGTTAAAAAGGTCCTTGTTATTTCACCGCTGAAAGAGGTAGAAAAGAATGAAAGGGAGCAGGCAGCGGAGACCAAATTTGTTTAATGTAGTGGAGATGTAGGGCTGATCAAAGGCAGCAGCGTTCATGCGTGGCCTTTTAATGAAGCTCTCAGTTAATTAACAGCAGCAGGAGGAGCAGAGGAACACTGAGCGTCTATCCCACAGTTCTCCTGCAGGCTGAGGGGGCGCCGTTCCAGACAGACCCAACACAGCAGTGCTTTCACAGCCTTGCATCAAATACTGAATTATGCAGACCACAGAGTGAAAGATTTGTTTTACAAGAGCCCCATTTGATCTCAGAAATTGAAAAAGTGGTTTAGGGTCATGTTTCTAAACCCCCACGGCCTCATCAGCTGAAACACTTCTATCATATAAACCAGAACTCTCATATAACTCTCATATAACTATTTTGTCCTGTTCACATATTTGTCTCTTCTTCCGTTCATGTGTTTCTCTGTAGGAGTGGGCATGCCCTCATGGCATTCATGTTATCAAGGCAGGAGGGGAAGTTAAACAGGCAGCAGACTATGGAGTTGGGACACCATATTTTAAAGGCACATATCTTTAAGGTACCCAGTTTATGCTACCCACATTTTTCAACATTCACATCTTTAGGGTAACTGCATTTCTGAGTATGCACATCTTTAGGTAACCGCATTTCTGAGCATGCACACCTTTAAGATCATTTGAAATGCGTATATTTAAGGTTACTGAATTTCTGAGCATGCACATTTTTTAGATATCTGCATTTCTGAGTATGCACATCTTTAGATAATTTGAAATGCATATATTTAAGGATACTGAATTTATGAGCATGCACATCTTTTGGTAACTTCATTTCTGGGCATTTACTTCTTAAGTTGTGATTCTTAGATGCATAAATTACATTTTTAATAGGTAGATATGGTGACCCCTTTATGAAAAGCACAAATTCATAAGTGTGTTTGTTCTTGGGTGAAGGGTCTGAGTAAGAAGACTGGCGTGTCTTCCAGTATTCTGCAGGCTTTATGGATCAGCTGCAGCACAGATGGTCTGTCTGCTGCTTTGGCCTCCCTTAGAAACCTCTACACACCCAATGTCAAGGTCAGCACACACCTTACAGTACACATTACTGTACAACCCAGTGTACACCTTGTTAAAACAACCCACCATACACCTTACTGTAAATAATACACCTAGATGTAATTGTGTCAGAAACAGTGATAGAGTATGAAACTTAAGTTCATTAATTAAGTTATTGATTTTAAGTACACTTTATTGGTTTAAGTACACTTTTAAGTGTCCTTTATATGTTCAGAATGTAATAGTGGTTTGAGAGTGATTTGATTACATCATTTATATAGTTTCAGAGCTGAGCTCTGTTTCTTGTCTCTGATTGGTGGATTCCTCTTCAGGATTATGGGTAGTTCTTCACCACGAATTGAGCTATTAAATATAATTTTTCATCCAAATTAAGTTGAAATTACACTGTCGTCTGGCTTTTGCAGAAGCATATGTCATCAGTTAACAATCTCTGAGCTCATTGTAAGTCGGTCTTGAAAGGATTTTAAAAATATTATCGTTAAAAATTAATTTCTTCATGGAAATTTCTCTAAATTCAATGAACATGAATAGGAAATTTTTCATCTTAAACCAGAATGTTTCAGTCCATTTCAAAGAGCCTAGACTGTCCAAGAGGCCAGTGTTTATGTGCAGTAATAATCTATAAAATCCAGGCTGAGTCTTTTTGAATGTGGTAAGACTGTAGCTGTCTTATTCAAGTACGGTACTGATTCCAGACAGAGTCACACAGAGCCAATTAGAGTGCAGTGTTTTCCTCTGACCTTTGACCTCCTGCATGTTGACACACTTCCCACCTGAAATGACATTTCATCTCCCCATGCGAGTGTTTTTATAATGAGACAGCATCATTATAACTCTCTCTTTATACTGGTAACGAGGTCAGTTTCGTTGGGGTGAAGAAGAGTTGCCTCATTTATTTAATGCGAGTCTGCTTAGAGTGAGTTTTCAGTGAATTTTTCAGTGAATCGTTGAATTAAATGAGCAGGAAACAGTTACAGCACTGATACTAACTGTGTACCCGATAGCAGCAGGTGTCAACAAGCATTTGCACTTTGAACTGCCTGTTACGTGTAGTGATTAATTTATTCCTCATTAAGAGCAGACAGTGCCACTGTCAACATGAGTTCAGACAGAAAACTGAAGTGTGTGTGAAAACGCAAGTGGTCCTTGCAAAATAATTTTGACCTCATGGGTACATTTTTAGGTCCTTGTGAGGAAACAAACCTATAAATCATACAGAATTATCATTTTTTAAAATCTAAAAGAGCAGAGTTTTCTTTGAGGGTTAGGTTAAGGGGTAGAGTTAGTGTAGAAGCATAGAATATACAGTTTGTAATGTATAAAACCATTAAAGCTATGCAATGTCTTCATTAAACAGGGAACCCAACGTGTGTGTGTGTGTGTGTGTGTGTGTGTGTGTGTGTGTGTGTGTGTGTGTGTGTGTGTGTATGACTCATTTCATAATACAGTTCTTCCTAGAATGAAAATATCTCTCCTCTCTGCCTAATTATACTGTACATGCAGCCTGTATTGACCATAGCAAGCTCGAGAATGCTGGTTTGTGATGTACTAACAGAAAAAAATACTGTTTGTCAGAAGAAAGGAATTATAACTCTTCATAGAATCAAACATTAAAAAATGTTTTTTAATCCTCAGATAAATGCTGCATTCACTCACAGCACACCTTTAAATCATTACCATGTTTTATTAAAAAAGAATATCAAAGGACACTTGGCATTTGAAGTAATTACCAAAGCCCTTTTAATTTACTGCTACTTTAATAAACTAAAGGTCATTTAAACAGTAGAGGTGGACAAATGATTTTCTGTGCTAGACTGTGTGTGTTGTTGAGGACGGGCTGCTATATTGAGACTTCACAGCAATTACAAGCAGAAATGATTGATTTTAGCTTAAAGCAAAAAGAATCTTATTTTGCTCCCCAGCTTTGGGATTCATCTCCATCCGGGCCATCCTCCTCTTTCTCACAGCTCTGTATGTTTTATGTTCTTCCTTTAGAAAAATATGGACTAAATAGTGTGACACAGTAGGTTTAGTTCCTGGCTAGTCCCCCAAAGGTTGTGCGTACGAATCCCACCAAAGCAGCACTTAAAGTTGTTCTTTGCATTGCACATACTGAATGAAGGCTCCATCGTTTCTGCTCGCAGCTCTGTTTTCTCCATTTCTCTTGCCTCCTCTCCTTCATCTGTCTCTCTCTTTCTTCCTCAAGGTGGTGTCTAAACAGTCTCATGCGGTTTCTGTAAATAAAATAAATTTCTAACTGCTCTTGGCGTCGCTGGGGCTGATTAAACATTTGTTATTCATAGTTTTATCAGAAGCAGAATGGCGTCTGATTAATGAGTGAGACACAGTGTGCTGCTGCGCGCTGGAGGTTTTAATGAGTCTGTGAATTGTGATCATCCTGCTTTGCCAATCAGTAGCTTGTTCTTCGTGAACTTTAAACGCAGAGTGAGGCATTGTTTCACAAAGAAAGGCAGAAGATGAGAACTGGAGGGAAGGCAAAAACTATTACGCGAACATCAGAGTTACTTCTCTCTAGATTTGAGCGATGTGGTTCAGGAGGCAGATAGTTAGTTTTAAGGGTCTTTCACTCTGGCACTCTTTCATTAGAGCTGTTTGCTATGGTAACCATCACTGTACTGTCAGAACAAGTTTCAGATCTATCATGTGTACAGATGTCAGTCACAATTTGTACATTGAAATCTGTCTGTCTGTCTCTCTCTCGCTCGCTCTCTTAAAAGAATAAACAGACTTTAAAGACAGAGACAACGGTTTGAGATTGTTTACAATACAGTTCATATTGGTGTATACGGTATATGTGCAAGCGTGTGGTTACAGTGCAGACCTCTGTCTCTCAGTATTCAACTTCCACTCTCTTCATGATGAGAGATTTGACGTGACACCTAAAAGGCTGTGGGTTCTAAACTCTTCTCTCTGTCTGCAGGTGAGTCGTCTGCTGATGATGGCTGGTGTGAACGTCAACTATCGTACGGAGGTGTTGAACAATGCTCCGGTTCTGTGCGTTCAGTCCCATCTGGGCCATCAGGAGATGGTTTCTCTGCTGCTGGAGTTTGGTGCTAATGTAGACGTGGTCTCAGAGAACGGAATGAGTTCTCTCTGTTACTCAGCAGCCGCTGGTCATCTGGGACTAGTTAGTCTTCTCTGTAAGAGAGGAGCCAAGGTGAGAGGACTAGTAAATTCAAAATACCTGTCATTTATCAATACATTGTGTTTTCTTCATATGAATGAATTCATTATTATTAAACTAGAACAAAATGTAACTTTAGCTATTTTACACTGGTGAATCATGCACGATAAGACAATAATTATTTATAAAGTAGATAAAAACAACATTAAAGGTCTTATTGGAATGTTTGCATTTTTGTAGTGTTGTACGTTTGATCGTTTTATCTTTGAAAATCTCCAATTAACTTTCACAATCACAGACATTTATTAATTCTGTTGTTTGTTCAGTCAACAATGCTTGTTTGTGAATTCATTTGCTCATTTGTCGTGTCCACCCTTTGTTTGTGGTCAGGTCGACCATGTGGACAAGAGTGGCCAGTGTGCATTAGTACATGCTTCTCTGCGGGGTCATCCTGAAGTCATAGAGTGTCTGCTGGAGATGACCTGGAGCAGTGAGGGTCAACAGGTGGACCTAAGTCTGAAGAACAAAGCCCTACAGCAGGGACTCATAGCGGCCTGCAGTATGGGGCACACACACGTGAGTTCAAACACACTAGTATGCTGACTACCTAGACAGCATAATAAGCCCTCATAAGCATGTTCCTGGTGCAAAGACTCTTTTAATTTATAAATTGTTCCTGTGGTCATTTAAAACATGGAGATTACAGTTTTAAAATGGTTTAAATATTTTAATTAAGAACCTTGGCACTTGACATACAAATGGAAATCTTCCAACGATGAGTCTGTGAAATTTTTGAAAGCATCCTTATTCAGTACTTATCAACAACAGGAAGGGTCATAGTAATGTCAAGGAAATGTATAGCTCAAAATGTGTGGAACCCTGTACACTAAAGCACATGTTTCAGTGCTGTTTAATAGAGGAGTTTATAGGGATGTTCAGTACACACCGTGCTCACAAAACCCAGCCTGTACTCTCATCTTGCTAAAGCATAATGAAGCCTTCTATCTTATAGGTGCTTTAAGGATACGGTTGCCATGGGAGAATAGCCATGGCAACAGGCCAGCCTCCAAAGTGGAGCTGTTTCACAGTTTCAGTCTTTAGACAAACAGGGGAAAGCTCTAGTGTATTCACTTTACCCTGCTGAAGCAACTGAATTGAGTCCCAGAATCAGCGTTTCAGGATGAAGATTAATGCACACCCGTACCGGCAGCTTCCCTCTGATGAGCCCAGTGCATACAGGGTTCAAAACGACCTTTCTGCTACTGCAAATGAATTGAGAAAATGTGCTGCCATAAATATATCTCACTGGCAGGAAGCTGTTTTACGTTATTGTTAATACAAATGTCAGTTTTCTCTTTGTGATAATGGGAATGTTTATTTTCTGTGCATGACTGTGACAAACAGCAGGAGTTCTAGGGGTCAGATTATAGAAACTTCTTATAAAGCTGAAATCTGTAATTGTTTTGGTTAAAGAAAAGTTATTGAGCAAGTACATAACAGATCAGTGTTTAAAACAATATTCTTTCTTACCACGATTCACAATGGTAAGATTATAATAATGATTTATAATTTGAGCTGTCAGGTAAGAGTTTCCAGGAAATGTAAGTTTGGCTTTGTTTGACTTCAGCGTAATGAATGAAATGAAAGACAAGTACTATGTAATAAAGTACGAAAATAACCTGCAATGTTTCAAACAGAGATGGCGATAGAGAGGCAACAGTTGCAAATTGCCGCTTTAAATAAATAAATAAGTTAAGATCTCTAATGAGTTTAATGTTCCAAATGGGTTCCTAATTGAAATCACCATGGTCACCATGATCAAACGGAAAAGATAGGATTCTGCGTTAGGATGTTTCTGTAATACGGCCCCTGGAGAACCCAAAAAATTATAGATACAGTTGTGATGATGCACCAGTCCTAACAAATTTTTGCTTTATATGTCTTTGATTTGAATTACTTTTGTTGTAGACTTACTGAAATAAAATAAATCTATTTCTCTGTGCGAAGTTGATTTCTCTGTTGTTTAATTTACTCACTGAGGCCAGTTTTTGCAGGTTTTGGCGAGTGTTTATTGGGCCTTCATTTGTTCTCTTTATGCCAATATTTCCTTTCATTCATGTGAGCTGGTGTTTTGGCAGGTGCTGGAAAGTCTGTTGATGTTGAAGAATGAACTGACCGTGCAGATAGATGCTCATGACACACTGTGGGGTGAAACAGGTATGTGGAGTTTTCTCTGTCTCACTCCCTCTCTGTCTGTCTCTGACTCTCTCTCTTTTCTCCAGCATTGGGTTATGTTTCAGGCATGTGAGCTTTGAGTTGTGACTGTAGTCACGAGTTCATTAAGATCAGCTGTGGGCATTCAGTATCTCTCGCTTCATTACACCTGCAACAGTCTGGCCTTCAGAGGCTTTATGTGCCAGTCACGCTGATGAGAAGAATGAGAAGGTGTTGTGAATGTGTGCGAGCGCCGCCAGGTATGAAAAACACGCGTGACAATCGATATTAGATAAGAAGTACAGGAGCATGTGACATACAGCCATTCAGAGAGACCTGAGTCTGTGAGCAGCTGCACATTGACTCCTTAATGGTGAGCAGAACATAACCAACAGTGTTTGTGAGTGAATGTGTTTGTGTGTGTTCAACAGCAGAAGAGCTGTGTTCTAGCAGAGATAAGTACAAGAGCTGATCAAATGTTTCTGAAGTTTCGGAGGCACCTGTGTTCTTAACTGAGTCATACAATCCATTTTTTACCTTATTATTTTGTTATTCCTTGCGATACACTTGTATAGTAAAGTGTTTTGCATCCTAGCAAGTCTAAATTTACTTCAGTACCGAACAGGTTTTTTGCTACTGTGCCTTTAAGACTTCTGTATGTAAATGATCTCTTCATAACTGAAATACAGTGTTCAGCTGTACTCAGCTGCAAGCTGTGGGTTTATTGTCGGGTTCCATTTGTTTAACATACAGTATATTAAAGTTCATGGTACTATAGGAACATACTGAAGTTTTGAGCTCTGTAAGTTACAGTATGTTTACCTAACACAATAATTTATAAATGTTTGTTTCACCCACCCACACAGACAGACAGAAACAGACAGTTTATTTCAGTATCAGTTTTATCAGTTTTACCGTGTGTGTGTTTAAGGAAGTAAACAGACTACAGGAGAAGCTTTTTAAACTCTGCAGGGACGTTCGCAGTAAAACACTGAATCCAGACAAATATTAAAGGGATCACACTGTTAAAGGCTGCAAAACGCTTTCCCCAGGCCAGACATTCTCACAAAACATGTTTACCAGAACTATAGATGAAGTTGTGTCCTATGGGTGTCTGTGTGGGATATTGTTTAAACACGTCACAACAAAACTGATGAAATATTATACTTTCTGTAGCATTTTTAGCACAATTTAACTTTGGTCTTGAGCCTTACATCTGGAGGTACTGTTCACATTAAATGACTTTTTTTTCCCCTATACTTTGTTATTAACATAATGTATATATAATGTATATAAATATAAATTAAAGTGTTTCTCGTAGGTACTGTAATTGCTCACCATTTCTCACTTCACTTTTTTTCACCACTAGTTGCTTAGTTCTGATCACTGTTTAAAATGTCCATTTTTCCATGTTATTTTTTTCAAAAGAAAAGCTACACTCACAATAATTACATTAATCACAGTGATGTTTACAGAGGTTTGAGTCACTGCGAGACACCCAAATGAATAAATACATGTCAAGGTCTTGCTTTGTGAGTACAATTTTTATAAAAGAGAAACCATCTTTAAAAATCGGTATACTGTGATTACAAACAACTGGAACACTCATTAAATTAACTGGCTAGAAGAGTTCACGATACTGCTGAATGTTGTTTATAATGTTGTTAGCAGGAGCCACCATCGGAAGACCAGAGCAACAAACCTCTTTTTCTCTGTCTCTCTATTTTACTCAGTCTCTCTCTCCCTCTCTGTTGCTCTGTCTCCCTCCCTCTTTCTCTCTCTCCTTCCCTCCCTCTATCTCTTCCTCTATGTCTCTCTCTGCTTCTCTCTCTCCCTTTCGCTCTCGCTCTCTCTCTCTCTCTCTCTGGGCTGGATCCGTGTGGTCCTGCTAACAAATAGAATTCAGATGTAGGTCATGCTCATTATCTAACATCCTTTAACCTGCTCGGACGGCCCCTGCCAAGACCTCCAAATAGATCGTTCTCTTGTGTAATCTCTCTGAAGCACTGCAGCTTTACTGGATTCAACACATGCATTCTAAAAGGCTTTGGGGATAACATGTTTTCTTCTTTGCAAATCTGTATTTCCCTGAGTAAACTGTGGATGTTGGGCCTTTGTTTTTTTGTATTATTGTTCACCAAACCCATAATTGCATTTCTACAATGTAAACTGTTAAAATCCCCAGAATACTTTTGTGAAAACTTTACTGTGCAGTGAAATGTGTGGTTGAGCGCTTTTCATTTTTATATGAATTTTATTTGAATTATGTTTCCTTAGTAACAAATCAAGCATTCACATAAATCCTATACAGAACCTGTTGAAGACCGGCTGTCTAGACAGAAAAATGTTTCTTTGAGTAATTGTAGCTGGATTTTAGTCGTGAGCCATATGACCAAAATCATATATCATATATTTACGTCATAGTAACTCTAATTCTAGAAAAATGGTTTATACACTGCCAGTCTCAGGTGGCACCTCAATGTAAAAAACATTTTAATGACTGTAAGTGGTTTAGTTTTACTTACAGACATAAACAGATGTATATTTGATGCATTTGATTATCACTTCTCTTGTATATTCATGAAAACCCTGATGAATATATGAGCTGATGACCAGGATAAGTCTTAGACTTTTGTTTGTCTCTCTACTGCATTTAACATACTTCTGTAAATGAGAAGTAGAAAGAAACAGACAGATTTATCCTTCTGCTCTTTGTTAGATACTTGGTATTATTATATACTTGGTAATAAGCTTGCATACATTAGAACTGCTTCCTTGTGTATTAGTTTAATTTAGGATAGAATGAAATAGGGTTGCCAGGTATTTTCAGATTGTGTTGTGGGTGTGTAGTATGTGGTGGCCTGGGTCAAAAGTCAGTCAGTTCTGTCTTCAGTATCTGTTGTGATGTCTGTAAGCTTGTGCAGATGGCCATTAATCAAGAGTTTTCAATAAGATAAGTATTTTACATTTCGTTTAGCATGTTTTACCCTGTTTAAAGTCATTGTACAGAATTCAACAAAGAAAATACTGAAGTCTGCAGATGTTTGAGTCTTAACGAGTGTGCAAAGAGACAGATTTTAGGGCAGAAGTAGAAGAGTGTCGAGCGCTCTTCTGCTGCAGGTGTTTCGATGTGTTGATTCTTGAAGACATTCTCCTAATGACACAGGCTTCTTCTCCGGATGGATGCTGTCACTCACTGTGTGGATGTGGAGGGGTGTGATCCTTTAATCTAGCTCTGTGAAACTGCAGAGTGCTGCATTAGTCAACCTGGTGTTTTACAAGACCTCGCCTGACCCAACATTCTGCCTCTGAGTGAAGCTCTGAATCTTCAGCGTTCAGTCCAGTGTTCACTGTATGTGAGGAGAGATTCATTCTGCTCAGTGATCCATTAGTGACCTCACCACGTTCTGTGGCTGGAATTAGAACATTTTTCTATGTTCACTTCTTGAACATTTGCTGTCATCAAACCACAGTTTAAAAAGTGCAGGTTATTTGAATATACCGCTGTAGGTCAGGTTGTTGTTTGTTTTGTATACGTAGGGTTGCTCTTATTTTGTATGATTGTTTTGTAAGGTCCAAATTCTGTATTACAAAATGTGATCACATGATCCACATTTGAACATGTATCAATAAACTCACATCTGTGACACACTAACATTCGGTGTTAACTTGACCAATTTGTAAAATTTCTTGGCCACCTTAACAGCCTACAGTTAGGCTAATCAGCGACACTCGGACAGAAAATTGTTCAAAAAAATTTATTTAGAATAAATGTTATTT
Source organism: Chromobotia macracanthus (assembly GCA_036877525.1). Classification (NCBI taxonomy): domain Eukaryota; kingdom Metazoa; phylum Chordata; class Actinopteri; order Cypriniformes; family Botiidae; genus Chromobotia; species Chromobotia macracanthus. The sequence goes on along the minus strand of JAZGTH010000007.1, from coordinate 4,628,728 downwards.
ATTGAACATCAGTGTCTTTTATCATATCTGTGTATCATACCTAGGAACACCAGCTTCCTGTGATAAAATCACTGTAAGACACAGCTTAGACAGAAACATTACTTTAGTTTTTGGGTATCAAATATCTTAGAAAGCCCACAATGCAAGACATTCTGAGAAGTTATTTCATAGTATTCACACAGTGATGTGCAGTCCTAGAGTTTTTGAAAACATACCTGGAGGTTGCAGAAGAAACTGTACAATTGAAAACCAACAGATGAACCTTTGCTTGATATGCAGATGAAATAGTTTTATTCCGTGAAATCTCTTTCTTAATGTGTGTGTTTCTCTTCACAGCTCTGACAGCGGCCGCAGGACGTGGGAAGTTGGAGGTGTGCAGCTTCCTGTTGGAGCGGGGGGCGCAGGCTCAGCAGGTGAACAGGAGAGGAGCATGTGCACTCTTCTGTGCCGTCCGACAGGGAAACTGGCAGGTGTGAGACACTTACACACCTAAATAACAGTTGGTCAGAATATGTGAGAAGAGTTTAATGAAGGAACTATCACTCTCAGATCGCAGATCTGCTTCTCCAGCACGGTGCAGATGTAAATGTGAGTGATAAACAGGGTCGCACGTTGCTGATGGTCGCAGCATGTGAGGGGCATCTGAGCACCGCTGACTTCCTGTTGTCAAAAGGTGAGTGAAGCTTTCACAGCCTGGTGACAGTGAAACAGTCCAGGTTTAGCCCTGATTTAAAATGTGCCGTGTCTGAGATAGCCTGTGGGTCGAGTCATTTCCTGATCTCAACTTCATTTTATCTCCTTATCACTTCCTGTTTCTCCTGAAACGGACATCTCTATAATAAAGGCAGAATATCCCAAAAAAGGGGAAAGAAACGCAAAAGAAATTCTAATTTAATAATTAGGTATTGAATCATAAGCAATTTAATTTATTAAATATTAAATTCATTTAATAATTTAATCTGGTTTCAGTTCAGATGCAAGAAATGATTCTCATTCCTTAACTTTTCCATCAACATTTATTTTATATTAAACAAAAATAAATGCTTTAGTAACACAGTTCAATGTTGCAATAAAACTGTGGCTGTGTATCTTTACATACATATCATATGAACTACATTTTAAGTGCAGCGCTGCTCTGAATGATTCAGTTCAATAAGCTAATTAAGCAGCACACATCTGTAAGTCATTTATTAATACAGTTTTACAGTCAGACTAAACCAGTTGATATGAATATCTTCCCAGGTGCCTCTTTAACATCACTGGATAAGGAGGGGTTAACTCCTCTGAGCTGGGCGTGTTTAAAAGGACACAAGAATGTGGTTGAGTTTTTGGTGGAGAAGGGTGCGGTTATCGACCACTCGGACAAGAATGGCCGCACTCCACTGGACCTGGCTGCATTCTACGGAGACGCAGACATCGTAAGTGAATCATGTGTGCTGAGCAGAGGTCTCTGTGCCTTCAGAACAATGCTGCTTTATTTGTTCAGAGAAACTCCTGCGTGTTGCATTAGATTCTGCATGTTCTTCAGAACTGAGTTGAAAGATATCTGTTAATATAAGATATCTGATATCTGTCAATATGAAGGACATTCTGTTCTGCTTTGTGGCAAAATTAAAATTTGTGTCAAGGGCATTGTAAATCTATTTAGCAGTAACGTGGGTAAATATAACTAATCTAAAAATGTTTAATCAGAATTAAAATGTCTAATCAAAATTAATGATGTAATTGCTTTGTTTCAAACCTTGTGTTCGGCTAATTAAATTTCTCTGTTGTTACTGTGTTTCATTTCTTTGAATTGCTGTAGATTCATTTAAGCTATACTTTTGATCAGTATGTGTGTTCCCTGGGATTCGAACCCATAACCTTTGTGCTGCTAATGCCATCTTCTACCAATTAAGCTGGAGGAACAATGTCCTATCCTGCCATTCCATTTCAAAATCCTGTGTGCTGTGACCGATTCATTTTCAAACTCATGAATTGAAAACACACCTGGTTTTAAATTTTGCATGTTGCCCAAGCAGGGTCTCAGTAAACTGTTGTCCACAAGTGTTGGCAAGTACTGCAGCTCTGCGAATACTGAGAATATGAAGAAAAGGAAGTCAGTAACTGTTATTAGCTGCTGTAGGTAATTGTGATGTGTGTACAGGTGCATTATCTGGTTGAGAAAGGGGCTATTATTGAGCATGTGGACTGCAGTGGTATGAGACCTCTGGATCGAGCCATCGGCTGCAGGAACACATCAGTGGTTCTCACACTACTCAAGAAAGGGGCCAAACTAGGTGAGACGATGTGCATCTTATTTTTATTCAATGCACATAGTAATGAACTGCAGTATTTCCTTACGTATTTCCCATTTTACTACATTTTAATGTTCAGTTAAGTGTGTAAAATACAGTGACATTAATTATTTTGTAATCACCAGATAACATATTGCATGTAGTTGCATACAACATAGAATACAAGAGCATGAATATTTCTGTTGAATAACAGGAACATGTGATATATGTGTGATATCACCCATTGCATCCTTACGCACGGTTTTATCTCCCTGTATACAGTGCTTTAATAAAATCTCTTGCCTCTGCAGATTTTTAGCATGTTAAAGTGATAAACACACACTCCTCATAAAACAGAATATTTTCCATGTGACGAAATCTGTTTTGGCATGTGTGAAGACACACACACAAACACACACATTTACTTATCTGTCTAAATACATTCCATAGACTTCTATTGTTTTTATACACAGCTACCTTTAAGCAATATAACCTAACCCTAACCCACGCTGTAACCCTAACAGAAAACTTTCTGCATTTTCACAATTTAAAAAAAGCTTCATTTACTATATTTTTATGGCGTTTTTACAAATGAGGATGTCCCCAAAAGGACGTTTTCCTCAGATTTGTCAGGTTGTTCTGACTTTGGGGTACAAATTTGTCACCAGTATATGGTTAAGTGAACCCACACACACGCACACGGACTGATGCTCAGAAGTTTGCTCCGATGTTCAGGTGACCCAGCTATAACTGCTGTATTTTTCTCTTGGTATGTTTCTTTGCTCTTTTCATTCCTTTCTCTCTTTTAATCGCTTTCACTAAAACCTTCATAAGGCTACAGAACGTCACCTTATGATCGAACAGGTACACTCTTTAGGTAACTTTAATTCACGCCAATTACATACTTCTGCTAAGCCGTGTTCTTTCACAGCAGTTTGTAACTGGGACCGTCTCTTTTCTCTCTCTGTATCCAAGGTAACGCAGCCTGGGCGATGGCCACATCCAAACCAGATATCCTCATTATTCTCCTGCAGAAGCTGATGGAGGAAGGCAATCTGCTGTACAAAGTAAGGACAGAGGTTACAGTTCAGGGTCTTTTGTCTCTCTCAGGAAATGGAATAGCTAAATTCTTCACAGTTTCCTTCCCCTGTGTAAACCTCGCAGAGAACGAAAAACACCCACTGTAGAAAGTACAAGAAAAACAGTATTTCTCCATTAGATGAATGTATTGGTTATGCAATACAGTTTGTGAAAGCAGAAGACAGTAATGTCAGACTGTATGTTTTGATGTGTTTTGATATGTGACACTAATGAATCTACCCACCTCAGATCTCTGACTATCTGTTACAGGGATTGTCTTCATAGAGCTTATCAAAGCTTCAGAGATAAGGACATAATTATCAGATTAGTTGATAATTATCAGAGCACAGTTTGGTGTGTGTGTATGACCTTTAAGAGCTTGAGTTTTGGATCAGTGTGATTTGTGAAGGTGTATTGAATGATGGATGTCTTATGATCCCTGTCCATCCATTTTCATTCATCTTCTTGTATTCTTTTCATGTTCTCTCTCTCTCTCTCTCTCTCTCTCAGAGGGGTAAGATGAAGGAGGCAGCTCAGAGGTATCAGTACGCGTTGAGGAAGTTTCCCAGAGAGGGTTTTGGTGATGAACTGAAGGCCTTTAAGGAGCTCCGAGTGTCTTTGTATCTCAATCTGTCTCGCTGTCGCCGGAAAACCAACGTAAGACAGCTGAATCTCAGGAGAACTTTAGACATGCTTCATCAGCTTCTAAACCTTCATCGTTTGTTAATGCCTCTGCATTATTAACCTTTCTTAAACACAACAAGCACGACATAAATTCAAAATTGGATCTATATTGTAAATGTCACATCATTATTTAACAGTATTTAACATTAATAGCAGCAGTTATCAGGACATGAAGGACATCTGGGGTTTGACACTATATTATTTAAACCCGTGTATTATTTGATTATTTTATTTTTATTTGGTTATTCAGTTTAAAATCCACTTTTCACTTATACACTAACCTTGCAGAAAAATGCACAAACAAACTCTCCAGTATTCCTGTGTTTGCTAGAAAGAATCAGAGAAATTCTATAATTATAGCTTAGATTTAAACATTTCTTAATTGTAGTCAAATTGCAATTCTGTGTCCATGCAGTTAATATGTTGTGGTATATATTGTATATGAGATGTATATTAGCAGGTCAGCACTACAGACTGATGGAGTCAGAGTTAGTTTTTCTTTCTTTATCTTTACTAAACCTAAAACAATCAGGCCATCAGCTCTTTCAGTGCAGGTCTGGAGTCACACAGTTCAGATTGTGTTTTTCACTGCTCAAAATGCCAAACACAGCAAGAGAAGAACGACACGGATTACTGAAAGGTCTTGAATTGATCAAGCCCTATTCAGAAGTAATAGTCTGACTCAAAAGGTCTCGTGACACAATAGAGAGCCAATTTCCTGTCTGCTTTTTGATCAATGACACCAGGGGAAACAGCAGAACGTTCAGAACCACTGAGTTCATTCATTTAATAGCCTGTTATTGGGACCAATTTACAACTGTTCAGCCATCGTGTGCTGGGAATGTTAAATCAGCACCTCTGAGGTCATGATTTGGTTGTTCATTGTTCACCTGTGAGATATCTGACACTCACCGCCCTGCTCTCTCTCTCGCTCTCTTTTTCTGTCTCTACCTTCTAGGACTTTGGCATGGCTGAGGAGTTCGCAACAAAGGCTCTGGAACTCAAACCCAAATCGTACGAGGCGTATTACGCGAGAGCCCGAGCTAAACGAAGCAGCAGGTCAGCAGATCATGAAGCACTATTCTGTATTGGTTCGGTACAAAATCAAGTTATCTGCCTGTGTAGACACATTTTAAGGAAACAGTTTGGCCAAAGTTAAAGGCAGTATGTATGGTGAACAATCCCATAATGCATTGCTTTATGAGAAAATTCAAAACAGCTCATTATGTTTTTAAACACAGCTGTTGTGTTGTTTAACTGTAGTTTCATCTTAAGTAACATAAGGTAACATTTCCTGTCTGAATATATTCTGAAGACTTTATGTGTCTCTGTATATACAGACAGTTCAGTGCAGCATTAGCAGACCTGCACGAAGCGTCCAAACTCTGCCCCAATAATCGTGAGATCTGTCGTCTGCTGGTCCGTGTTGAGGAGGAGTGTAAACAAATGCAGCGCTCTCAGAACAAACAGCAAATGAACCCAACAGCTGCTGTTCACGACTCAGATCAGGAACACGGCGAGAGGGAGGAAGACGACATGACAGAACGAAGCCTGGGACGGGATGTCGATGAAGAGGAGGAGGAGACAACTTCTGAGGCCTGGTCTCAAAATATCTACTCTCTCCATCGGACTCTGCCAGATTCTGCCGGTCAACAGACGGGTCGTTCAGTGTCACCCCCTCACAGGCAAAGCCTCCGACACCAGAACAGAGAGTCTGTGGTTCAGAAGAACCTAGTTCTGCAACCCAGCAAACAGGCCCAGATTGTCAAAACCAACCAGCACCATGGGTCTTTACAGGTGGGCTCCACACGACCAATTAATACAAAGGCCCAGTCACAGTACGCACCCTCCAGTCCCATCCCTAGTCGTCACCTATCAAGTGTACTAAAAGCGGGACCAGGAATTGACATCAGCCCTCTGCCGACCGCTAGCAACGACGTGGGACGATTGTCCGTGGCAGCAAGCCATCGTGAAATGGAAGATCTCCACCATGCACAGGTTCACTCCACCAAAACACAGGAGCGAGTCTCAGCTCAGTCACTGGAGGGGATGGTGCTCTCTATGACTCCTGGAGGTCAAGGCCAGGACCTAAGAAAGGAATGCTCTCATGGGCAGACCTCACAGGCTAACAGCATGCGGGTCTCCAGCTCCACCAGCAGTCTGGCTTCCAGCAGCAGTTTATCTGACAGCGGAAAATCACAAGGCCCTGATGTGCGCACCAAAACCGGCACAGACAAACCCAAGATCAGCCATGGAAGCTCTGTGGAATACAAACCCAGACCATTCATGGGAATTATGGACAAAACAGCTCGATTTCAACAGCAGCAGCAGCCAACACATCCTCCAATGTCTCGCGGGTGGCAGAGTCAGTCCACAGAAGGGCTGGTTGGACACAACATCTCCACAGGTGTGAACTGTGAGCTCACGTTTGCCAAACCGACCAGCACTTACTATGAACTCAAAACTCCCTCACAGAGTTCTGCCCTTGGCGGCCAGCACAACGGAAACCTGCACGCAAAAGAGTTTAACGACAAGTTCTGCCAAGCGTCCACCTGTCACAAAGATCCCAAGCCTGCCCTATCTATGGCGCATTCCTTCACGGACAGCATGCCCAAACAGCCCAGCTTAGCTCGAGAAAACGCCACTGTTCACGTAGCTTCAATGAAACCAAAGAGATCCTTTATAGAGTCTAATGTTTAGTGTATATTCATATGCAAAACCCCCTTCAGACACATCAGATGGAGGGATTTACTTCAAGCTCTCCCCCAGCCAATAGATTTTGACATCTCTGATGTATAATGATGATGTATGTACACTACTGGTCAAAAGTTTAGGGTCCGTTGGCTGAAAAGTTTCACATGATGTTAAAAACCTTTTGATCTGAAGGCGTATGCTTACATTTTTTCAAATAATTTTACAGACAAATATATAATTGTGGCAACAATTGCCTTCATCACAGAGTCCTGTATAGATGGAAATTTCTTCAATGCTGTTTAAAAAGCATCTCAGAGTGATGCCTCAAGAAACTGAGTGACAAAATGCCACAAGAACATTTCTGCAAATTCTAGACAAAGAGTGACTTATCTGAGGAACAGATTTGATTTATTTAGCATGTTTTAGTAGCAACATAATTCCAGTAAATAATTGACCCAATAATTGACCAGTACTGTATATATATCATTTTCATTATGTCATTAATTAAATAGCGTTACACTGTCAGTCAAAAGTTTCAATACACCTACTATTACTAAAGAAATATGACTATTATTATCCTGCACAATTTAGAATAAAACGATGAAGAGCTATAATAAAAAAGTTAGTTCTATACTGGACTCGTGTGGTGTATTCTGGGATGTTTTTCAGTTCTCATGCTGGCTGCTTTTCTTTCACGTGCTTTTAGCTTTTCTGCTGCAACTGGTGAGAAAAAACATTGTTTAAATGTATCTCCAAGCATTTAAGATGAGTCAAACGGTTTGAGAAATATCATAACATTACACACAATTCAGTCCAGCGTGTCCAAACCTTTGAGTTGTAATGTTAATGTATACATGTTTATATATAATTAACACAAAACCAATCAACTTTTTCATTTTACACTAATTGCTCAAACTTTCAAGCAATCTTTAAAAACAGCACATTTATTCATCGGCAAAGCAGATCAGCAGTCAGTGAATCTGTCCAGCAGGTGCAGATGTGAAGATGTGCAGGTCCATCACAAATCTTAATGAAACCATGTGAACATTAACAACTGTTCAATATCCAGAACTGCTTGTTTAATGTTTTAATTTTAACCCTTAAAAAGGGCCACAAAACAGGGCTGCTCACTCCCTCAGAGCAGCTCTGAGGAGCAAGAAATGAACTGATGATCTTCACAGAAGTTCATGTTGACCGGCATTCCTGTTATGATAAAGATCAGACACCCTAACAGTGTAAATATATTGTTACAGTGTGTGTTTTCCACATTAAGTGAAGACCCGTTTGAGTTTATACCAATGTAGTTGACCAGTTTATCTACAAAGAAATGTGGGTTTTTTCATTCATTTTTGTTTGATGTTTGAGGTTACTAAAAAAATGTACCTGGTTTGTATGTTTGTATATTATATTTGAATTTGCTCTTCAGTGTTTCCTTGTACCTGCTTGTTGTTCCTGTCTAGATTAATTTATTTACCGCGACTTTGTCTTGGCGATTGTAAAAGCAATATATTTTATATAGTTATTTTTGCACAGCTACTTTTAAAAGAAACGAACTGAGGAAAGCAAATGTTTTACGATGCCAATACGAAACTACAGAGGCCATCCGAGTGTAGGCGCATGCTATGGTTTGGATGAAAGAGTTCGAGAAATATGTGATGATAGGTATAAGATGAGCAGCAGTTTTATTTCAAATGTGTATATATATATTTTCTCTGCAGCTGTTGCCTCGTTGTGAACTGTACAATCTGTTGCTACATTCTATCAAAAATAAAATTCTGCCATGATCTAAAAATACCATTAGAACTATTTTTATTCTCATTCCGTCCACTAGTATAAGCTTTCAGTTCACATACGTTATTACTTTTGGTAATGCTTATATAATAAAGAATAAAGTTCCCTAATTAACTAATTTAACTAATTTTTTAACATGAACCCACGCTGAACTACTACAGTATTTGTTAATTTCAACCCACTAATACGGTTTTAAAATTAAAAGGCATATCTGTTAATATTACACAATGAACTAACGTGAAGGAATAATAACAACTGTGCATTAACAGATTAATAAATGCTGCAAACCAAAACGCATTAATCTTGATAAATGCAAACTTATTGTAAAACATTACCTTAATGTTTTTTTCTCGTTAAAAAAATTTTGGCTTCATAATTCACTGTCTTTAGAATTAGGAGCAGGATAAACATGTAGTCTATAGAATTCATACATCAGCAACAGTGTAAGTTAACGCTTAATAAACAACGTTTTAATTCTGTTGCATCGGCCTCTGTTTTTATCATGTCTGTGTGAACAGCCCTTTAAGAACCAGTTTAGTATATATATCCATGTCAAAAAATCTTGACCAAAAATGAACTGTGAACAACAAGCTATTGAAGTTATTCTAATGAAAGAATCTAAAAATGTTGAATAAAAAACAAATTTGATATGTTCTTCACTCTCCCCACTCTTTATATCACAGCTCTGAACACCGGTCTGTCTCTGAACCAGCATCATGTCCCGTTCATTTACTATTTATTACAGCTAAGTGCTTGTGACCTCCGTCCACTCGGACTGTTTAAATCAAAGACCTGCACTGACTGTTCAATCTGAACACCAAGAAAACCCCAATATAATTTAGCAACAACTTTCTTCAGACAAGATTCAGATTCAGAAATAAAAAACTCGATTAAACACGTTCATAGGTAGTTTGTAGTTTATTCCTTAGGGATGTCACACATAAAGTACTGTAGTCCATGTTATTAATCGAGGAGTGAGCAATTTCACACACTGTATTAATTCATTAATGCATAAATATAGTAAAATGTGTTCTCAGCTTTATGAGAGAGATTTCCCTTCGAGAAAAGCATACACAGTTACACAGACGAGATCTTCCAGATAAAAATTAAGATACAGATGTAAAAATGTCTGAGTATTCTAAAATGGTAAAACAATTGCAGGACAATTCATTATTCCATTTCATCAGTCACATCACTAACTATAGAAGATGCATGGCTTTTCTATTCTATGCATCAGACACAAATTTCACAGAATTTTAATGGTGTGTACCAGTAAAACAAATGGCTCTTGTGAGAGCTCTTTGGACTCTTGCTGGAAAGATTGTTTTATTTTATTGCAGCAAAAATGTGCCAAACATTTAATTAAAGCAAGTACCTTAATTACAATAGCAATCATAAAACCATCAGAACAAAATCAACAGCCATCGAAAGTCAAACCTTTATTAAGAACTACAACACTGAATTTAAATTTAATATAAAAATCAGTTGTATCTTTACTGGTGAACAACTTAAATGATTTAAAACAGACACACAAAAGCTTTTTTCTTTTTGGAGATTCAAAGTCAGTTTACCCTCTACAGTGGCGTGTTAAAGTAGTTAAACCTGCTTATGAAGGCCCCACACTAACTAATGTAATACAAACCTACAGCATCACCTGTACAATAATATCATCTCTGCCTCAGACTGAGATCCTTCAGTGTAGAACAGATGGTCCACAGCTTCACTAACATCTATTGACCCATCACATCAGTGCTGAATCACAACAAAACTGTCAAACTGATTGATTCACCCAAATCACAATGCAACTGAAACAATTATAGCTGAAACTGAAACTGAGTTACTGGGAAATTCAAACACAAGAACAGAAAACACTGAGAACCACCTTGACAAAATGTGTGGACACAACTTCACCTCAGAAACACAACCTCCAATCAGAAACACAGCCTTACCTGAGTAACATAATCTCCTACAGAAACACAACCTCATCATAGAAACTAAACCTCAAATCAGAAACAACCTCACTTCAAAAATACAACCTCGCTTCAGAAACACAACCTCACTTCAGAAACACCACCTCATCATAGAAACACTACCTCACTTCAGAAACACCACCTCATCATAGAAACACAACCTCACTTCAGAAACACAACCTCACTTCAGAAACACAACCTCATCATAGAAACACAACCTCATCATAGAAACACAACCTCACTTCAGAAACACCACCTCATCATAGAAACACAACCTCACTTCAGAAACACAACCTCACTTCAGAAACACAACCTCATCATAGAAACACCACCTCACTTCAGAAACACAACCTCACTTCAGAAACACCACCTCACTTCAGAAACACAACCTCACTTCAGAAACACAACCTCATCATAGAAACACTACCTCACTTCAGAAACACAACCTCATCATAGAAACACAACCTCACTTCAGAAACACAACCTCACTTCAGAAACACAACCTCATCATAGAAACACCACCTCACTTCAGAAACACAACCTCACTTCAGAAACACCACCTCACTTCAGAAACACCACCTCACTTCAGAAACATAACCTCACTTCAAAAACACAACCTCGCTTCAGAAACACCACCTCATCACAGAAACACAACCTCGCTTCAGAAACACCACCTCATCATAGAAACACAACCTCACTTCAGAAACACAACCTCACTTCAGAAACACAACCTCATCATAGAAACACAACCTCACTTCAGAAACACAACCTCACTTCAGAAACACAACCTCACTTCAGAAACACAACCTCACTTCAGAAACACAACCTCATCATAGAAACACCACCTCACTTCAGAAACACAACCTCACATCAGAAACACAACCTCACATCAGAAACACAACCTCATCATAGAAACACAACCTCATTTCAGAAACACCACCTCATTTCAGAAACACCACCTTACTTCAGAAACACAACCTCACATCAGAAACACAACCTCACATCAGAAACACAACCTCACATCAGAAACACAACCTCATCATAGAAACACAACCTCATTTCAGAAACACCACCTCATTTCAGAAACACAACCTCATCATAGAAACACAACCTCACTTCAGAAACACAACCTCATCATAGAAACACAACCTCACTTCAGAAACACAACCTCATCATAGAAACACAGCCTCACTTCAGAAATACAACCTCACTTCAGAAACACAACCTTTAGAAACAAAGCCTCACTTCAGATACAAGCTCACCTTAGAAACACAAGCTCACCTTAGAAACAGACAGACAGGAAAATTTGGCACTGTGATCAAAACAAAAATGACACAGAGCTGCACTGTCTCAGAATGCACAAAATTTCCAGCTGTTGTCAGAAAAACATATTTGAGCTCTGCTTAATAATCTGAACTCCTCATCTCACACTCCTGCTATTGCCCTACTCATTATATTTTCTTCACTTTTGTCATGTACCTGTAACCTTTGAATTTCTTAAAATCATGATTTCCTCTATCATTGCTATTGTTATTTTCCTCTTTTGTTTTTTACTTTATTGAATAGATCATCTGAAGTCAGTTCTGAATGACAATCTTTCTGAGACTGTCAGTGTGGAGTGCGTCTCATGTGTGCTGCCCTCGATTTGATGAGGTGCTGGAGGACATACACACACACACACACACACACACACACACACACACACACACACACACACACACACACTACAGGGCTGCGCATTGTAATCAGTATGCAGACGGGCTATCGAGTGTGACCTGGAGCAGCACGACTGTGCGGGCGGCCCATCACGCAGATCACGACAGCAGGTTATGAGGACTTCAGCTTCTGTAAATTTAATTAATTAGTGAGGATCTCGCCATCCTCCCATGAAAACAACCACGAGACAGATACTTGGATCTGATTGGTTCAATGTGCAGTTTGCATAAACCACAAGCGTAAACTTTATCAGGAGAAAACACAGAATCAAACAGCAGCGAATGCGTCTGCGCAACCAGAATTCTTCTAATCAACCCATCAATCAGCTCTCTGCATCATACTGACATGCTGAAGAGCACATCATCAACACTGAGGATTCAGTCCAAAATAAACACCTAGCAGTGAGCAAAATTACAAATAAAAATGGGCTTCGGCAAGCCTAAATAAAGTTATTTACTCAGCTGGCTGGTAGGAAATGCAACACTGTACAAATGAATTCATCACATTGTTTTGCTTGTGCTTCAGTGTTTAAGGTTTCTGTGCTCTGATGTCCAGTTCCTAATCCTCTAATAATTTCTGTCCAGCCCACTGGGACAGGACAGCTCAACATGTCTCATTATAATCAGTGAAGCTCTGATGATTATAATTGGAGTTATTTGTTTTAATCACGAGAACAAATGGCTGATCTTTTCCACTGACTGTTTACTTTTCTTGCTGTTCAAAAAACGTGAGGAACATTTGCCACACCATGAGAAAATGAGACAAACGTGAGATGCTTCTCAAACTCACCTGAGCAGAATATCTAATGAAATCAACGTTTGGACCACAGTGTTGTGTTAACACGGTTACGTAAAGTGCATGCAAATTGAAGATTGTGACATTTTGTTTGTCATCATGGAAAGTCTTTGTTCAAACTGTGAATCTTTCAAAGAGACACAGACTGATCTGTGGTTGAGGAAACATCTCACTTTGATCATGTTGCCTGCTGTAGGCTTTGAAGGGAAGGGTGCACAGTGAGTAGACCAAACTTTAACAATCTGAAGAACTAGATTTTTACATTTGCTGAAGAAAATGTAGTGGTGTTTGCCTGTTTGAAACTACATTGCTTGGATGTCGTGGATGGTTGCCAGGGACACGCTATGTGGTTGCTAAGGTATTCAGAATGTTTTAGGGCGTTACTGTGCAGTTATTAGGGTGTTGAGCAACGACAATATTTGTAAACTACCTCATTTTCTAGTACCTTAAAACAGACAGCATGACAGAAGCATGTGTGTGTGTTTCTTCACAAATGCTAAAATAAGTTTCCAGTGTCTCCTTATTTAAGATGAGTTCATCTCCATCAATAATATGAGACTTAAATGTCTACAGGAATTTCTAACCTTTCTCCCCACAGCCTGTCAGACACATCCGTCCCCAACCAATCCCTGAACAGAATTCTCGAGAAACAGAGACTTCCTTCCTGTCCAAACACACAAACAGGAAGAGCATTGTTATCATCCTCAATACTGAGCATCTCT